>JBBIGA010000126.1:10797203-10807787 GCA_037576975.1 Alestes dentex
TAGGACTAAATGGAGACAGATGATTCGCTGTGGCGACCCCTGAAGGGTAAAGCCGAAAGAGAAAGAAGAAGAAGTGGAGCTTCCTCCCATTATCAGTATTTTGGAGTGAAGGCTTATTATGGGTGTGCTTGACCCAAAATGCAATGTGAATACATCAGATTATTGCTGTTAGAGAATATTTGAGCTGCTGCTCGCTTGGTCTGATTCTGAAGAAGAATGTGACAGCAGGCCTGCGTCAAATTCTGAACCTGTTTGCGCTGCTCAGCAGCGGTGATGGCTCAAACAAACTGGAGTAAACGTTAGTTAGACGTGAACAGAATACAATGCAGTAAACAATGTGACATGCTTTGCAGACTGGCTGGAACAAATCAGCATTTTCACGTTATTCTGGTACGTTGAACTAGCTCATCTCAACTCGACGTTGCGACCGTTTCATGGCTTTATCTGTGACACAAAAGGCCAGTATTAAAGTACAGTTGATGTAAGGTTTTGGCCTTCTTTGCTTTACTGTTTTTACTCTTGAATAAAAGGAATGAAACATTCAATGTCATGTATTATCCTGCCTTGCTTTCAGCTTGTGTCTGCAGCCGAATCACAGCTGTAATGTCATTCAGCACACTCCCTCTTGCGTTCTGTTGCATAATTATTACACTCGTACCAAGTAGATATTGAAACAGTGACCAGTGGCATTCAGACGTAGGACTTTGATTGATTCATTTAAGTATAAAAAAGCATATGGCTTTGTTTTCACTAATTTGCATGTAGGAGCTAATGGCATTGGATGAGTGATGGATGCGTCTCTCAAGGCAGTGATCAGATTAAAATGAGTGGGTGAAACCCATATGGCTGTAGATTACTCAGAGGATGTCTGGATACTTAGTGGACCATACTGAGTCCATTCATAGGACTCTCTGGTGCCAGCGAATTCTCAGCGCACCATGTCAAACATCCCTGCGCCGGGATTCGCCCACACCCAAACATTATGATAATATAGAAACTCAATTGCATAACGATGACTGAGATGACAACAAAGGAGAACAACGATGATTGAAGAGTCACCGAAGGCATACAATTATCTTTGAAAGGCTATCCATTTGGCATAATCACTGGATGGCTTTGGGAAAACACAGCCACTGCAGGAGCCGCGAGGACAGGCACGCAGGAGGAATGGGGCCACCACAGCTGTTCATTAAATGGACTGTAACAAGGAGAGATAGGCTTCAGTGGGAAGATGAGTGTTTAAGGCAGCGAGAGAAGAGCTAATAGTGTAATGGAGTGCTGGTGAGATGATGGAGGGTTATTATGGCTCCTCGTTTAACACTGAAGATCACCCTGTCTCCAAATGAAATGCTGTTTATGCAGTCGTCCAACAACACATCAGTGACAGACAGTGAGGAAATACGGAAAGATGGTAATGAGTAAAACACGACCGAGCGCTTTCATCTGTTCAAACCAAGCAGAACGTGAAAGAGATGGAACTGGAGGAACACATTATTGATTTTCCAGATCTATCTTTTGTAATTCTGTTGATGCCTCTTTTATTTTATTGAATATGTTTAGACAGGAGTCTCAGTTACAGTTCACATACGATATTAAAAACTACACAAAAACAAACAGACGAAGAACATAAATCAAATCATCAGAAAGACTATATAATATCTAGTAAAATTTCAACTGAAATGTTGGTTGATGTCAGTAAAATATATTGTGGTTTTGTAAGTTTCAATTCTATGAAAGCACTGTGAAAAGCTGTAGAAGACACAAAAAGATGGTGTCATATTATCATTCTCAGGAGCGGCCAGCCCACTTCCAAATACAGGTCACGTTGGTGGATGGGAAAATTATGCCCGGCAATAAAGATCATTATGCTGTGATATAGTGTGCTATGATCGCATTCAATTTTGAAAGAGGAGCATTCAGGAAAATGATGTCACAATTTTCATGGACCAATAACAGTCATGTGTCAAAAGAGGACAGAAGATGAATTTTCAATTTTGTTTCATATAATTTAAAGCATACAGGAATAGATTCACATAAAACATGTCATACATCAGGATACTGGGTTCTACTGTTCATCATACCTCAGGACATTGGGATCACTTGAGAACGTGACGTATATGCATGTTGATGCAAAAAAAACCATGTATTTTGATGAATGCATTTCCTAAATGTTGGATACAAGCATTGTCAGTAGCTACATTTACATTCACATTATAGCGTAAGTTCCTAATGACTGTAGTCGTATTCAAGATGTTTGAGCTGTATGAAAGACTAGTTATAAAAGACTAGAAGTAAATAACACTGTATCACGTGTTTATGTATTTTTCTTTCCATTAGTATCACGCCATAAGCCTTCATTAAATGTTGTGGCTATTAAAAGCTTTATCTTTATATTTTGGTCATTGTTTTATTTTAGATTTTAACAATCCCAGTTTTGTGTTTTGGCATTCAATCTAGCAACTTTAGAAGGAGCTACTTGGAATATTTTTCCAGGGGGTCTGAAAAAATTCCACATATCTTGAAACCATTTTAGCTGATAAAACTACTTTCTATGGACAAACACACATATGATCAGGTGTGTCTACACTTTTAAATAGTAATGTATGTCCAGGTCAAGGTCAACATAAAAGAGGATTGTGTTTATTTTTTGTTTATTTATTTATTTTAGCACAGACAAAATAGTGACTGACGTTTGTAGTTTCCCAAACTTAAAAGTCACCCTCTTGTTGATAAGGATATCACAGGAGTGCTAAGATGAAAATGCCTCCACAGTGTTTCGGTGCTGAATTTGAAAGTAGACTCTCCCTCTATCTGAATTGCATTAGGCTGAGTAAATAAGATGAGATGTGTTTGATGCCACCTCATGTTCTGAGACACCTTGGACAAGGTGGTGCTATCAGATATCATTTGAATCTAAACATATCGTTCTCTATCCGGCGAGGGTAACACAGAATATGTTTGTTCTTCTCCCTCCTACTCATTTGTATGCGTAGTGTACCTTTTATAAAGAAATCAGACTCTGAGGCCCTCTCTTGTATCTTCTTGACCCTCTCAAAACATCTTTCTGTTTCGTTGTCTTCTCTCTCTCTCTCTCTCTCTCTCTCTCTCTCTCTCTCTCTCTCTCTCTCTTTCTTCCTGTGTCTGTCACTCTCTAACGCCTCTCATGCTATCATTCTTACACAATTTTATTCTCAACGTCCCATTATCTCCCCTTTTTCTCTTCCTCCCACACTCGCTTACATCCTCCTCTCCTGTGCCTCTATTCACACTTCTCTCTGCACACCATTTCCTCTCATTTACTCCGCTCTTTCCCTGCTCTCCCTCTACATACTCTCCTCCTACCTCTCCCTATCCTCTCTCTCTCTCTCTCTCTCTCCCTCTGTCTCTCTCTCTCTCAGGTGGTGTTTGCATTGCACAGTCTCTGAAAGTCCCCAGAGAGCCAAGACCAGGCGAGTTTGACAAGATCATCCTGCGACTGCTGGAAACCCCCAATGCTCGTACCATCATTATGTTCGCAAATGAGGATGACATCAGGTACGTCCCCCGATTAGAGCTTTCCACTTATCCAAACCAAGGACAGGCCTTCATTATGGCCTGCAATCTGTCCATTCATTAAAAACACCAGAATACAGAATTATACATTATTTCTTGCACCTGTTTGTTGGTGCTGCCTTGTTTACATTAAATATGTTATTGAAAGTGAACCAAAGACCCTCCGCCCAGGCAGTTCTTACAGGGTCTTCAAAAATCCATTTAAAAAGCTATATGTGGGGCTCCCGAGTGGCACAACTATCTAAGTGTTGGCTCTATCATTGGGTGATCGTAAGTTCAATCCACTGTGGTGCTGCAGTCATTAGTGTCCAGGAGACCAAGAGCGCGCAATTAGCTTTGCTCACTCTGGGTAGGTAGGCTGGTCCTCCCTCTCTCCCCCTTCCTAAGGGCAAGTCAGGACTAAAGCATATCTTCATGTACCACTGGGACATGCAGCCCTTTATGACCTCTATGAGCATGTTATGGCTCTCCTGTCAATTGCAGACATTATTAAAGGGTTTGGGATTTGAGATCTGTACAATACTGCTCAGTTCCGTGTGTGCAAATGTCCTTAATGAGACCTCAGGTTGCAGCGCTCAAAAGGCCTATTTTTGTTTATTTTTCAGACGTATCCTAAATGCTGCCAAGAGAAACAATCTGACCAATCATTTCCTCTGGGTGGGGTCGGACAGCTGGGGCTCGAAGATCTCCCCTGTTGTTCAGCAGGAGAAAGTGGCTGAGGGGGCTATCACCATCCTGCCTAAAAGAGCTTCAGTTGATGGTACAGTTAAATGGGCTTGATCACCTGAGACTGAATAAAAGTAACAGTACATCTGTAAGTTTCAGTACAAATAAGAGCGATAAAGAGGTAGCAGGAGGTTCTGTCTGTAACTGTTGTAGGGTCACTCTTTATTGATACTGTAAACATCACATTTACAGCCAGAAAGAAGCATTAAAATATCTTTTTTCATTCCTTCTCATCCTTCCCCAGCTTTTGATAGATACTTTAGAAGCCGCTCCTTATCCAACAACCGGAGAAATGTGTGGTTTGCTGAGTTCTGGGAAGAGAACTTTGGATGCAAGTTGGGGATGCATGGCAAACGTCCTGGCAGCCCTAAGAAGTGCACAGGTATAAACAGATCATTCTTACTTTGCTTTTTGTCTTTTAAAAGCCAGCAAATCCGATTAGGCAGTTTCCTTCTCATTTTGTCTTGCGCAGCACTGATGTTTGTCTGAGCTGGATTTAGTGCTCCTGTAATGACAGGGATTAAAAATGATCATCACACCTTTAGATAAACATGCTGGGGTCCGATTAACCCCCTCTGTTATTAACGCTATGGCATCCTATTTTATGGATCACCAGTAAAATACTGTCCCTTTTTGTCCCTTTAACTCAATAAAAGAGGCAGCTGGTGGCCTAGTGGTTAGGGAGTTGCTCCTGCAATCGGAAGGTCATGGGTTCGAATCCCAGGACTGCCAGTGGTACCACTGAGGTACCGTTAAGCAAGGTACCGTCCCTACACTCTGTTCCCCGGGCGCCATTGTTGGTAGCCCACTGCTTCACTCAGGTGAACGGGTTTAATGCAGAGGACTCTAGTAATTTCCGTCAGGGTCAATATAGTATGTAAAATAGAAGAAAATATATTCTACCACAGACTCGGTGGCAAGTATTGGAATGTGTGTTTTGTGTTCTACCTTGTTTTCTGTCACCATATAAAAGAAGCACCCTTTATTGTTTGATGTGCTGCAACAGAGTGAAAGGGTTTGTTGTTGTATTTTATTGCATTATTACTGTAGTAATAAAAAAATGACTGAAGTGTGATGTATATTATTATTCTTATATTTGCCCTCAAAAGAGTAGTATGTGACATGAATTTATGTATTAAAATAAATGACAACAGAACTGAGACATAATGTAGATAACGGACTAGAGTAGTTTAAAAAGCGAATGATATTAAGGATAATAATAAAAACATTTTAATTTTGATCATCTTCTACTTGTGTACCGGCTGTCACATTAAACAGTGAAAGTATGAGTTATGATACAGCTGTGATTTGGCCATATATATATATAATAGTGGTGTTCTCTGCTTTATGAATCATACTGACATTCATAAACCTACCAATCACACAGCAGTAGTTTCCTGCACTTTCTTCAGAGCAGCAGTATATCTACTGAGTACGTGACACATACGTGACTCTAACAAACTGCTAGAAGAAAAAATGTTCAGAGGAAAATGTTCCATGCATCGTGTATGGTACATAATTAATGTACCACATATGAGAACAAGCGATGTTGGAATTCTCCTGTCTGATGAAATAGGCTACATAAGAGCCTGAGTTTCAGTTGAGTGCATCCACCTGTTACCAGCTCGAGAGACCCGTTTCTTGTCAGGGAAAATGTATAATTTATTTGACTTTTTGTATTTTAGCTTTGTTCCGACAGCTATATTGATTCTAAGGTTACATCAGTATAAGAGAGGCCAGCTGTTGAGGAGAACAGAAGGTTTCACAATGTATCACAATGTGTGGTCCACTGACCACTTTCAGTGCAAGAACCCATCAGTCTGAAAAGTGCATTTGCCCCTGGACCTGAGGGGTGACCATGTTACTCTGCAACTTTGGAAATGCAGTGGCCATAAATAATAGTACATGAGCACTTGCTAAAGCATTGTCGAGGGTAATTCCTTTTATCCATTATCTCACAGTAAGAAGTATAACTGCTGCAAAAAGCAAGTACCAGAATCAGTGTAGGCTGTGCAGCCTGCTAGCAACAGGAGCGATCGTCGGGAAAAAAAATTGGTGGGTTCTCCTTTACCGTCAGTGTTGGTGTTCCTGAGGTGCACTGATTATATTAATTTATAAATAATTATACATAATGGATCATAATTATGTGTTTTTAGTACTTTCCTGATAAGGTATCTGCCTGAGATTTAATTACCACTTTCAAAATATAAAACACTATGGATATTAATTTTATTAGAACTTTATTCTCGAGTGTCATTTTAGAGCAACCTATTGATCTGTTCGTAATTTTGGACCCATCTACCATATAGTGTCCTACTTATTAGTTGTAGAGTACAAGCATCTTAACAGAATCAAAGGGGGAATTCCTGAAAAGACCTTCTGGAAGTCAGCAGGAGCTAATCCAAAGCACATTCCAGAGATCAAAACCCAGAGAATCATCACACTGCAAACATCAGTACAGAAGTGCAATGAAGGGAAGCATGCCAGGAATTGGTCATACTTCATGAAGACTGAAGCAGAACCAGTATTCTTAGGTTGATATCAGTAAGAGCAGATGTGTAGAAGGCGGGTATGTGTATTTTTATATTTCGGGTTCAAAATAATGCGAGTGCTGCATGCAGGACATTGTAAGGAAAGCCGTACCCCAGGAAAATGTTTTTTTTTTCTTTTCCAGATTTACTGCCCTTTTACCATTATCAACATTATGCATACAATACCATTCAAAACTGCTTGCACAAACTTACAATTTCTTCAGTTGCATGTTACTCCCTTAATATTTACTAAAATTACCCTTGTTATGCTTGGCCAACAAATTCATTTAAAGTATGTTCACCGTTTGTGTACCTTTATCAGCCAAAAATGTCATATCTTTGTCTTCGTTACTCCTATCCAATAAAAAGCCACCTGTTATAATACGTGGATCACCACACAACTGTTTGATACTTAAGGAGTTGTATGAAACAGTTATATATAAAGTTAAAGGACAGTCTAGAATGTCACCACACTATAGGATGTCACACATACATACATACATACATACATACACACATTGTTTTATTTGACATAGTTTCATTTATCGTTGTTCACTCAACAACTTTGTAATGCTTAACAAGAATAGAAATCTGCAGTTTATGGAATAAAGTGGTAAGATGTGCAAAACCGCTTGACTGGTAGTGTATAATCTCAGCAGGCATGTACTGTATGTTCACTGGTCAGTTCAGAGAGCAAATAAAATGGCTGGATTTGTGCTGCAGACATGACTTTCACTACCAGTGTAGAGAAATCTGAGATTCGCTATAATTTTCCTTTTTATATCAAACCACTCTGAATTACTTTTCACATCTCAGTGACTGATTTATGAACACGTTTTGAAAAATCTTTGGAATTCCCCTTTAAACATTTAGCGACAGAAAGTAGAAAAGCTGGTCCCTTGACCGTACTGGTGGTTCTGTTTTGTTCAGACAAATGCCTAGTGTGGAAGTCATTGTATTCGTGCTTTTCTTATTTAAATGCAAAAATACTACGGCTGAGTGTGCACTTCTAGTGGAGGAGTGAACTTTCCACCCCTTTGTATCAAGTGAACCGCCTCGTCTCCTCCTTCTCCCCTCTTCTCTGCTGTTTGTGTCACGTGGGCAGAGCGGTGGAGAGCAGATGGACGTTTGGGGCTCTTTTGTGAAAGCTCGGTTATTGTTCTGGCAAAGTTATTTGACATAATGAGAATAATTACATAGCTGTGGATGCAGCACATCAGTCTCTAGCTCGCCACACTTCTCTCTTGCTCTCTCTCTCTGATCCGTGTGTAGCTGCTCAGAACGCTTCTCTGCAGATGGATGCCTCTGTCAGCAGCATACTGACAGATACTCTGATTATTATCATCTTTCCCTTAAAGGAGGCGAGAGGGAGGGAATCATTAAAGCGAGGAAAAAGATGCTCTGTCTCTCTCTCTTTGTCATATAACAAAAACAGACACCGAGAAATCCAGTCCTTCTGAGGCCATGCAGCGTGAACACACACATATGAACACACATACACACACACACACTCTCGCATACGCACAAAAGAAAGACTTGGATTCAAGTCCCGATGCATCTAGCAGTTGTCTGCAGAGTGCTACAGTGTGCTGAATGCTGACGATAATGTCCTTGAGTCGACAATAGAAAGTAATCCTAGCTGATCCTGAGGATTTTCCAGAACACAGGCACTTTTTGCTAATCCTCCAGAAACATGTTAGGCAAATAAAACGAGATTTTTGTTTAAAAAATGTGGCGATAAGGCAGCGGAGACAGGAAAGAAAGTGAAATGACACAGTCAGCTTCTCTCATCTCATATTTTTGACTAGTAAGGAATCCAGTTTGAAAGCTGCAGCTCTGTGTCAGGCTCTGCAGGTATTGAGGCCAGCAGCAGTGGTTTGAATTGATTTTATTATCAGGTTGAGATTGAGTTTTAGGAGAGCTGGATAGATGTCTTTTATCACAGCCTGTCTATGTCTGTGGAGTAATCATACAACAGGACAAATGGCTGAATCAGCAGGACCTCTGGTCAGTATCCACCTGAGAGAAAGAGAGAGAGAGAGATCCCCATGAATATCAGATTAACCCTTTAAAATGTGCTGCAAGGAATGGAAAGTGCTGACTTGCTTGTGTTTGTGTTAAAGCCCTGGGTCTGTATAGGTGTTCTCTCTCTCTCTCTACATCACATATTGGAAGAACTTTTTTCTGTACAAATATGCAAGTGACCATAAGTGCTTCTGTATCTGAACCTCACAAGAACGTTAATGGAGTTTGGCTCCAGATGCCTGCGTATAGGGCAACTTATACAAGATGGGTTGTCTAATGAGGAGGAAAAAAACTGAAAAAAAAAACAATCATATAGTGGACTTCATAAAGTGTATAAAGTATGACTTTAAATGACTAAAGGATATTATTATGCATTTTACTCATCAGTGCTACGTAACTCTCACTGTGGGTCACACAACTGAATGCTCAGCCTCACTAATGGGGTCAAGAAAGGTCAGTTTGCATTCATAGTCATGTTAAGTTCATGTTTCCATTATACGTTTAAACCTTCAAGGCAAATGCAAAATGTGGCTAATTTCAATCTGCTCTTCTCTAATGATTACATTTTCTTATTTCTTGCACTAATTTGATATGTAAATATACAAATATGATTTAACAAACTGCATTTTCAACAATAAAATGGATGGCTAGGAATATGTCAAACAAAGATTGTGTTTTATTAATAGTCAAATCATTAAAACGTCAGAATACTTCTACCTTGTATCTACTCATTGTTCTGTTATCACCTCCACTCACCACATAGGTGTACTTTTCAGTTTGCAATTATAGACTGTAGACCACCTGCTACTCTGCATCATTATCCCCTTTACCCCATTCATTAACGGTCAGGACCCCGCAGGACCACCAACGGGCAGGTATTATTTAACTCGTGTGCGATTATGTGTGTGTGTGCGTGCATGCGTGTGTGTGTGGATGTGTATGTGTGTGTGTGTGTGTGTGCGTCACACACAGCAGTGCTGCTGGACTTTTGTACACCTCCATGCCACTGCTTTAAATAGTACAGTAAGCAAAACTGAACAGTGACGAAGGACTAGTGGATGACTAACTCAAACTGTACCGCATCAGATGATCTATCAGCAATTTCATTCAAATTTAACTTAAACATTACTGATGAGAACTTACATTTTCACCAGTAACTTCACATCTGCAAGGTGGACCAACAGGTTAGATGAGTCTAACAAGTGGACAGTAATCTGTATTATTTGTTATAATATTCAAAAATAAATGTGTAATTACTAGTGCTGGGCTCGTTAATGCATTATTATCGCGTTAACGCATTATTTCATTAACGCAGACAATTATTTTATCTCGCGTTAAGGCAGTTTCTTTTTAATTACTCTTATTTTGAACGTTTTTCTGTGCTCGCCCTCTTCACCTCACTTTAACAGGGACACTCGCTACTGAACATACCGACTGCTTGTGATGCTTCCTGATAAAAGAAAACTGTTTCTGCTGATACCTGTTAAGAAAAAAAACAAACTGATTTCTAAATGTAAACTTACTGTTGCTTGAAAAGTGCCTGATATACTGTTCTGATCATGGCTCTGGACCCTGGGCACCGTGATCTGAAGATTCATGCTGCCTTGTTGAAAAATGCTAACATAGTGCAAATCGACAGCAGAGTCTATCGATTCATGCTACCCTGCTGAAAAATGCTCCCTTTAAGTTTATAGTCAGTTTATAACACTGATAATGATGAGAAATGTGGGGGATTATAATGTTTATAAAG
>JBBIGA010000126.1:10812516-10828893 GCA_037576975.1 Alestes dentex
TATATATGTATAGGTATATATATATGTATAGGTATATATATGTATAGGTATAGGGCAAATGTATTTTGAGTTCAGGGTAAATGTTTTTTTCAAAGTTCTCTATATGCTGTTCTCTGACTCTTTTTTCATACTCTGCTATTTGTCCATTCGGTCTTTTTGGGTCATTGGTCAAATCTTAATTAAAGGTGCTTTCATACAGTGGAACAGTCTGCACTTTGGTGCTTAATAATTGCTCTTTAGTGCAAACTTACACTTGACTGAGAATAAGCAGACACAGCGTTCACTTTCAAGCAGTTCATTTGATGGTTACTTTGATAATGATTTTGCATTAACTTTGCATTAATCTTTCTAAGTGGACTTAAAGGACTTTCAAAAAAGTGAGGTCAAGTGAAGAACACAGAGAGAAATACATCTGATGAAGTGTCTTCATCTTCTCACAGAAGAATCCAGAACAAGAACCTGACCATTTCTTTGCAGTTTACCGAGAAACTTAGTAAGAGAAAAGAGACGAACACACTTTGATTCCTTTAAATGGATGTTTATAGATTCTACGCTATTGCTCAAAAAATAAATACAATATGAGAAAAAAAGGACTGCAATTGCAGAATCAAGTATAGTAAAACTACCGAGCTGGCCTCATTTCTTCAGTAATGCCCAGCACCTTGGCATGTTGTATCTTACACTTCAATGAAAAACTAACAACAAAGTTGAGATCAGTAAACTGGAATTCCATTTGAAAGTAGGTATTTTACAATATACCAACTGGGGACGCTTGAAGAAACCAGATTCACACTGGAATGCTTAAAAACAAATGAATTAACATTCAACAGATGTATGGATTTGTCCAATTTGAAACTGATATTCGAATATGTATTTATTGTACTCCAGAAGAGCACACTGTATAATATTTCACTGCATGTTGACTCATAACTCAGGGGTTAAGGTTAGCTGATTAAATAATTTGCAGGTGTAGGGTGCTTCAAAAAGTGACATAGCAGTGTTCCGACTAATTAATTAAAAATAACTTACCAAAACACAGCGAGTTGAGCTGGGTTCAGGTCACTGATTAATGCGTATTTTTCGGGCAGGGTGGGTTTGGTTAATAATGGGTCGAGTGGGTGCGGGTCATAAAAATCGCGACCCGCACATCACTAATGTTGAAGTAAGGCTGGGTTACTGTTTTAAAATGTTTTATTTAATTTATTACATTTGCAAGCCTCTACGAATAATTGTTGCATTTCCCTGTAATGTGAATCTGGGTGGATCTAGCCCCTCTTTCCATGTTTTATACATGTGTGGATATGAGTGTGGGCAGATATGTAAATGAAAAATGTTGACTATTGGCATGCGGCTACAGTTTTGATGTTGGTGCACCCCTAATACTGACATACTATATGTGGTGACAGATCTGTTAACATCTCAGTAACTCAACTTGGAGGAAGCCAGAGGCTCTGACCTTGCCTCATGAAAGCGGACTGGCTACATCTATTCATTTTCTGTGTCTGAGAGACAATACACTAGGGCTGCAGTCAGCTGGACAGGGGTTATAAATATTTGATTTGAGGTTTATGCACCGTTGAGCATTATTTCTGCACTGCAGAGTATCCATTTATTCAAAAGCTATTAACATTGTCTTCTCACATTGAGGCTAATGGCTAGAAATGCTTGTACAAATTCCCTGCAATGTGCTTGGACTCACATGAAAGTTTATGTTTGGCAGTGGACATATGCAACCCATTTAATGGGAGGTTTTTGTTTTGTTTTGTTTTTTGTTCTCATGAGCCTGATTCACAGCATTTCCATATCAAAAGCCATCGAAACAAAAAAACCCTGCCTGTGGTGTTTTTCACTCTGCTCCTGTTGCTGGCCACTTGCCTCGCCTCTAATGGCTCCGTGCCCTTTATTTGTGAGTGGAATGGGTGTCAGGGGAAGGAACGCTAGTGAGCCAAAGATGACTGCTAAGTGGAGGGCACTCTGCAGCATTTCGTAAAGTACACCGTTGTCCGTGTTTTCTTGGAACTAACAAAATCGCTATAAACATTGCATGCTTTTTTGTTCACGATCTTTTTTCAGTTACAGCTAAGTTTAAGGGCTCAATCTCTATATTATTCTTCGCTACTCTGGTATTATTGCAAGAAATTGAGCCGTGAGCAAATGGAATATGCTGTCAAATTTAACAGTCGCTGTAAGACCCTTTTCCTCCAGCACTTATCTCCTGTAGGAATCATTCAGAAAGAAAGCAGAATGATATTCATATTTTTTCATATTCATTTTTTGCCATCCAGACATATATATAGAGCATGTATATTCATGATCTGTACTTCCAGCAGCGGCGCTGAAAGTGAACGTCTTTTTCTCCGGATGCATGACTTAGCAGGATACAATGACGTTAGAGACATCTGGGAAAAATGGCATCATTTTATCAGAATTCCCATATAATGAAATCTCGATTCTCCATCTTTCCTGCCTTCAAGCGGTGTCAATTGGGCCTTAAGTCTGCAATCTGTATTAACTACTACAATATTTCAGTGTCCTGCCGCTTTTCCAGGGCTCTTCCTGTCAAGAAGCAGGGTAATATTATCATCCCATCCAAATACACTGCCTGATTTACGTCTCTTGTTCGGCGGAAAAAGAAATAGAAAAAAAATAGCCACCTTCCTCCTGTGCTATAGACACATCAGTATTTCTCCTGCAGTGTGTTCATCAATACTTACTCCACTCCATAATAACATGTTTGTTTGTTTATGGCCAGCGTAAATATTTAATTTCATAATGCAGCAAATGAGGAAATCATTAACAGAGCTTAGTGAAATTGTCAATAACCACATTGCTGTGTCAAATGGGCTGTCTACTTACTGCCTGACTGCAAGACATCGACAGCAGCAGCGGCGGCATTGGCTTGCCTCTTGGCTGGGGATCAGGTTAACAAAACTAAGCCTGTCTAAATGAGTCAATATCACGCTCAGGAGACCATGAAAATATTCTGTTGGTTGATAGACATTGATAGGATCTACAAAACAATATGTCAACCAGCTCCGCAGTGTGGCTACATTGTTTCTGTCAACACAGCAGTGCCTCAACAGTCTTTTTTGCACACTCTCCTTTTTCTCCCTTTCCTTGCCAAAATGTTGCTTCAGCTCATGTACTGATGTTGAAATGCACCTTTTTTTGTTCAAGCCTCTGTCTTCTAGAGGCATACTGCTTAAAAAAAACACTGCTCATTTTACCAACTTAGTGTGTAAATCTGAGGCAAGCAGCTGGTTGTGCGCGTTTTGTCATTCCTGCAGCAAACATTCATTAGAAGTTATGCACCGTGCCACGGTGATTGCTTTCCTCCTTCAAAGCGGTGCGTCCGTGGTAGTTGCTGACATTTCGTAAAGAGCAGTGGGAGAAAATTCATTTGTTTCATCTTGTGGCTTTGCTGGGGTCATTGTGTCTGCTTATTATGTGGGACGATAATGGGAGATGCTTTGAGTCATTTCAGAATTGCCGTGCTCTACAGATGCATGCGAGTGCAGATGCATGGACTGAGGTCCTCGACACTTTCAGCGATGTGATTCATTTTAAAGCTTTTAGCAAACAATCCATTCAATGACTAATGTAACGCTTTTGGCGTATCCTTTGAATATGTTGAGAAAAATCTGGAAAGTGCATCTGATACTAGACACTGATGATCATTCAAAAGAAAGGGACACTTCAGGTCTGACAGGACATGGGAAAGACACAATCCTGTGCTCCACCAGCAGCTCTTAAGACCCTGGTGTAATCTTGATATCAGCAAAATCAAGCTGGCAGTTGCCAGTCGGTGGTGAACATTTTGTCACCATTATGTGATCTGAATCCGACAAGCTTGTCAACATTTGTGATAAACAAATGGTTAGACAATGGAGCTCTATTAATGTAAATGTATTCAGTGCTGTTAGGAGCCAGTGTGCTTCTGTGTTTTTCCTCTATTAATCTTATCATGAAAGATGATTTTCTTTATTAATTTGCCATTTATCTAATTTTCTTATCTAATTGCGGTGGAGCGATGTCTGTCTGCTCAAGAGAGAGAGAGAGAGAAAGAAAGAAAGAAAGAAAGAAAGCAGATGTGCTTTAATGTCAGTGAGTGCAAACTGAATTTAGCTCTGTAAGTGAAGGCTAATTGGGATCTCAGTTTCAATCATTAAGCTGTCCGTCACATGTAATGTCACTCATCATTCATGTACACAGAGCATCTCGTCTCTTTCACATCTACTTGCCAGACGACAGTCTTGTTAGCAGGCCGCAACAAAAGCCATCTGTGTTCATTTGCCTATTCTGTGTCCAGAGACCTTAGATGTTGAGCCTGAATAAATACTCTCATTTTCACTACATTTCCATGAATATATGGGCTTCTAACCGTGGGCTTTTCCACACATTTTATTTCACTGCAGTGGGCTTTTCATCTCTGCCAGTGACAGTCAAAGTCTCTTTTCCCTTTTTGTCATTCCATTCTCATACCTTCTGCAAAGGACTAAGATGATTTTGCACTAAAAAGTTCTTTTATGATAGTTCCTTTGAATTTTAAAGTCGGACGCCGCTTTCACAAAGAAAATATCACATCTTCACAGTGCTGAGTCTCACTTACAGCTTTGGGTCATTTGGAACTAAATTTAGAAACATCTTGCCCTAAGGCTTGTTTAAAGATGTGTAAAAAATATGTGTTGTGTAGAACGAACTAAGCCTTACTACTCCTAGATATTGGATAAGAACCCAGGTGCACACATTAATGATGACTCAGTCAGATCATAATCAGTATTGTGTATTAATTTCATGTCATTCATTTCATTCACATGTGAATGTACTGCACACTCTTCAGAATGAGAGTTTCATCTCACAGTTCCCCCAAAGAACCGCTTCTGTTTGCCCGAAGCACTTTTACCTATTTTGTAAGTAAGATGTGAAAGAGTGAAGATCCCTTTTAAAGTTTAAAGGACCTTCACATATTTGTAAATGCTGTAGAAAGAACATCTGAAGTGGCACTCTCCATCATGTAAAGTTTCTTTAAACCTTTAAAGGCTCTTTACAATTACAAATCGGTTTTTCAGCCATGCTCTTTCAGGAAACTCAAATAACCCTTTCCAGCTTTTACTCAAATTACCTATATTTTAAGGGTGTACATAGTCAGACTCTCTTTATTGCTGCCTTTGGCCCATTTTCCATTTAAAAATCATTATTTATAAAAATCACTTTAGATATTATCTTAATATTATATTGGAAATAGAAAAAAGGACCTTTATTTGAGGTATGCTTAGTCTGAGAATAAGAGAAGTATGATCCCACACATTAACTACTTTTAAGTTGATCTAAGGGTTAAGGAACTTTTAAGCAGTAATCAATGATTTCCTGTTTCATGTGGGAATAAGAATGAGGTGACTGATCCCAAATCTCTTAGTCATCCATCACCTCGAGAAAGATTCAAGAGCATTCTACTGGAATAAGGCAAAAGTGTAACATCTTGCTCAAATCAGGAAATGTATACAAGAAAATACCTGCCTGACTTAAAATGCCCATATCAACAGTGCAATCAAAAAGAAGTTTAAGAAACTTAAAACTATCACGAACCAGCCCGGAAGAGAATGCATGACTACTGTGTCAGCAGCCACAGTGAGGAGTATAGTCAAGGGAAGTAAAAAAAAAAAAATACCAGAAAGAAGCCTCTCTTATCTTTTTCCACAAGCAAAAGCACTTGGAGTTTTCCAGATGCCACTGGAACTTTAACTGGGACAGGGTGCTGTGGTCAGATAAGACAAATACTGCACTTGTTGACTCCAAATACCCAAGATGGGTTTTGTGTAGAAATGAAGATGGCTACAGAGAAAAAGCTCCTAACACCAAAATGATCTGTGGTGCTATGGGATTGCTTCTCCTCTAAGGGCACTGGCAGGTTTGTTTGTATGAATGAGATTTTAAATATTTTTGGCTGCCTCTGTCAAGATCTTCCAGCAGGACAACAATCAAAAGCACACACCAAAATCCACCACTCAAAAATGGTGAAATGAACACAGAATCAAGCCCCTGTTCCCTGACCTAAATGTGATTGAAAACATGTGAGCTGAACTCAAGAAGAGGGTGCACAAAAGGGACTCCATGACTCTGGAAGATCTGGAGAGATTCTGCATTGAGAAATCACACCCAGTTGATAACATGGTTACATGTTCTTTCCGTCAAACTCGTTTTATTTGACATATTTTTGGTTTTAGTTGTTCACTCAACAGCGTTCCAGTGCTTAACAAGAATAAAAATCTGCAGTTTATGAAATAAATGGAAAGTGCAAAAACATTTGTCTGGAAGTGTATTTTCTTTGTTTCCTAAGTGAAGACAACATTTGATCAACACAAAGGGGGAATCCTTACCAGCCATTTTCACTCAAATAAGTTTGCCAATAATTCTGAAGCTCACTGAGATTCGTCGACTTGTTGTATCAAATGTTTCACATGCAGTCAAATCACGGACCTATAGAATTACACTGAAACTCACTCACAGCTCCCTCATAATGCATTTCCCTGATTCAGAAAAGTCTTATTGTGTTTTAAGGTTTGTCTTCATATGAGCTACATGCAGGACATTTGTAAATATCCACAAGAGGAACGACGAGTGGGTTTTCCATAAACCCCTTACGATATTAAATCAGCGTAAGTGAGAACAGCGTTTCCACTATGCACTTCCTAAGATGCATTGCGAAGATCTTCTGATCCTTTTGAATTTAGAATGAAAAACACTGTATTAAATCAGCTTTAAAAAGGAACGAGAGAGATGTGCAATAGGACAAGGTGAAAATACACAGCAAAATAATTCAAAACGGAATTATTTTGAAACCAATATAACGACCTTTTTTCAAATTGAGGTGTTGTGGTAGTTTGCAATATTTATTTTAGTCCCTAACTTCCTAAATGGGTTTGTAAATGGGGCAGACTGAAGATGAACAGGTGAAAATGATCAGTTTATTTCTGGAACATGAGGTTAGCTAGGTCTTTTTTTACAACAAACCCTTCCTCAACTCACTACAGATGCACTATGATATTGGAATCCATTGTCACTCTGCTTTGTCTCTTGTTTGTTTTTGGTCTGTTATTTTAGTTTTATTAACTAAGTATGATATTTTTCTCACTGTTAGGGTTGGAGAAGGTTGGAAGGGACTCCAGCTATGAGCAGGAGGGGAAGGTGCAGTTCGTGATGGATGCTGTGTATGCCATGGCCCATGCTCTTCACCGCATGCACCGAGACTTATGTTCAGGATACCCAGGACTTTGTCCTCGAATGAGCACCATTGACGGAAAGGAGCTGCTGGGTTACGTACGCAACGTCAGCTTTAATGGTGAGACATTTTTAAGACGCTATGTGTATCATGATATTTACATTTTCTTAAATTTTGTCAAGTTAAACCAGGCAAAAAAGGACCAGTGGTGCCACATTTAAAAAAAAAATACTTCACAAATTGCACTACACTGCTTCCAGTTAATAAGGCTTCAAGTTCTTTTCAACATATTGTGAATACTCTTTTTTCCCACATTTTTATTTATTTATTTTTTTTGCATGTGTCTGTTTTTTTTGGAATTAATTACAGTGCAGTTCAGTACTTTAGCCATTGACAATTTCCATGATGTCCTCAGAAAAGCATGTTTTGATGTTGTAATTGATTGCAAGAACGATAAATGTTATATTTCCAAGCCCCCCCCCGCAGTGTGACTTTTTCCTGATACTGTTCAGTCCTAATCTGCGCCGTCTGCCTTGAACTGTTGATTCTCTGTCCCTTATCAACAAATGGAATCAGTCTTTGAAACTGCACAAAATTAATTCCAACTTGCTATCAGACAAATTATGTGAAAGTTTGAGATAACTCCCCGACACTCCATGTTGGGACATAATGTCTCTGTTTACTGGAAGTCTTAATTAAACTTATTTAAACAGCTTCTATTTCTCCCAAGCTTTTCTCCATGTTGCACCCATCCTCTGCTGCCTTGCTGCTCCCTTTTCTGCACTGCTGGGCACTCCTTTTATATTTTCTTCACCTGTTTCATTTGAGTGAATCCTTCATCTCCTGAAGATATTCATTTGAGCTCATTGCTTGAAAAGCTCTGTGCTCTGTGTAATGCACCACCAATGCCTTGAGACACACATCTAGCGCGGTGATGCTCTTTACCGGCCCTGAAGCGTCTCCCTCGACCTTATTTTACCCGTCTTTGAAAGAAATGAATTCAAACCAACTTAGCAAAGTTTAAGGTAGTGCATTCCTTCATTCTGGCAACATTCAGAAAGGGTTTCTTCAATTTCATTTCTTCAATTTGTTCCAGTGTTGTTCTGATTGCTTTTCAAAGCAGTTCTGATTTTCATATTTATGTCGATACACTGTGTGTATTTGCAATGCATGAAGTCATATTACTTTACTCTAAAATTTGCTTTTCATTTACTGAGTTCAGCTTTGTGCCGGGGTATATTTGTGTTTTGCCACGCATTACTAATCAGCATTTTTTTCTTTCTCGTCACTCATGTTGTCATGGGGCAATTGATTCCAACTGCAATTTCCCACACTTCAAAGGAGTCCAGTGATTTCCTGTTTGAATTTCTGTCTCCGAAGTTTTCATTCCGCACTTCTCTTCTTCAGCTCTCACTCTTAAAAACACTGTATCAGTCATTGCCAGCTTTGTGTAAGAAATCATCAAGATGAGTATTAGCTCCAAGTGTTCTCATCATAAAAAAGCTTTTGCACTGGGTAATCACCTTTCTCTAAACTGTGATGAATTATAGACTACAGACCAAGTGTTTCACGATCACTGAAAACCTGATTGACTGACTTATCTATTGACTTTGCTCCAGTTTTCATATCCACCTCATAATTCGTTCTCGTGTGGGTCAGATAAAGAGTCCAGAAACTCTCGTATTTGTCTCTTTCTATTCTTTCTATACTGCAAAAGTTTTTTCTCTTTGCAAAGTCATGACTCACTCAAGGACTCAAGGTTTTCCTACTTTTTTTTGGGGGGCTTTTTTTTATTATGGCTTTTTGAGTTGTTTTTGAGGTGTACTAATTGTTTTTATGCATTGATCCATGTCCTTAACTGTGTTGGGTATAGGGACATTGTGTGGCCAAAAGTATGTGAATGTTCTAATGTCTGAGTTTTTCAGCCACATGCATCACTAACAGGTGAATAATATCAAGCACGTAGCCACACGTTCCCTACAAACACTGCCAGTGGAATGGGTTGTACTAAGAAGCTCAGAAGAGTTTAATCCAGTTCAAAGATAGGATTCTGCCGTAATCAAAAGTCAGCTCAAGAAATGTCTGCCCTGGTCAACCGTAAGTGCTATTATTGTGAAACAGATCCGACCCTTTTAAAGCTTTGTAACTGTAGCATTAAGGGAAATTCATTAAACTGTTTTTAATCGATTGGAAGTGGATGAAACTGGATCCTCTCTCACAGTCATTTTCTGGATACAGTGTCTTACGCTTCCGAACAGACATTTCTTAAACTACCTCGTCCTTAGGCTGTGCTTCACACCTCTGTGTTGAAGCATATGTACATGTCTCTGATTCATTATGCCTAAAGAATACGTTTTCCTCCCCCCCTTCCCTTCCCTTTCCCACACATAGCACCTGAGCATAAGATTAGAATACTTATCTCACCTTTGAGGGTGTGAAGACGAAATTGGAAGACGGATTTCACAGGCTTTCCGAAGCAGAACTGACTTCACTGCTCAATTGCATAGCTCAGCCTATTGAATGTGAAAAATGTGGTTTGAAGGGTTTACGCCTCCGACAAATAACATTGTATTAAGCCTGGATGTGACCATGGGCTAGCGCAATAATCTCTGCTCACTCAAACGTCACGAAATTGTTGATGCTTATGCTCAATAGGATTAGTATTTTGTCACTAGCATGACACACTGATAAAACGTTATTCCTCTTTTTCATGTTTGCAAAAAATTATATATATACATATATACATATATGTGTGTGTGTGTGTGTGTGTGTGCACACAAGCACACGTGCACGTAATATTTTGGAATATAATAGTGTTATTAAATATTAAAACAGGCATAGTAGACATGAAGCCTATGCATGACTCATATGTATTCTAAGAGCAGTGCAAGAGGGCAGTCTCTAATCAAGTGTCTGACAAATGGGGGAGATCAGAGGGCCAGTGCAGCATCAAACCTATGACTCCGAATCGTGACAGCTACTGCTGCCTGCGGCCGATTGCCAACTCAACCACAATCACATGCGCTCCAATGGCTTCATACATACGTTTATTTTTATACTTGTGTTGGGACTCTGAGAGAGGAGAGACGTGTTTGTCTCAGATGATTACAGTGAATGTGCTGTGCTAACTTTTGTGTCATTCAGGGTCAGTGCTCACTTGCTGTGAGCTCATGGTCATTGAATTAAATGAAACTCTTTATGGTAAAAAGTGTTGGGTAAGTTTTCTGCAACAAGAACTAGGGTTTTTTTTTTTCCTTTTCCCCCAGCTGAATAACAAAGCGTAACATGGGCTGAAAGTCTTTATTTAGTGATAGATATGTAGTCGCATCAGGCAGCGGTGAGTAATTGATTACGGTGCTGACCCGGAAAGATTTAATTCCATTGTCTGAGCCACTATTGATATCTTCTCAATTACCCACCAGATAAAACATAAGTACATGATTAAGTAGCTGGAAAATGGCTAAAGAAATGCTCGCCTGTGCAAATCCTCCCCATTTTTGCTGCGTGTGTGTGCGGCGCTGATTGCCTTTAAAAAGTAGAGAGCGATCAATAGCTCTGGATGTTTTCAGTAAAGATGTCAGGTAGCTGTGTCTCAGTACTAATGTGTGCTGCCTGTCTTTATCTTACTGAGGACAATAGCTGTCCCTGACTGATTCAGTGGAATACACTCAATTAATTGGACAATTAGCCGCTTGACAATAATGTCTGATTCACTAAAGAAGATGGTTCTTCAGTATCGAACATTTGACTCAAAACTGTAGCATTCATAAAGGGTGCCTGGTGGAAGCGTGAGGCTTTAATAGAAAAAAATACTTTTTGTCTCCTGATTGTTCACCAAAGAAATAAGATTAGGTGTGCGGGACCTTTGGACATTTGTCACTAATTGATCAATAATTCATGAATACAGGAGTTTTGAACCTGTTATCATAAGGGGTTCTCCCTAAATTACAATCCAGAGAACTCCAAAAGGCTTTCTCTGCCACTGTGCACAGAATAGCTAAGTCAGGTTGGCTGGCACGGCTTCCAATTAACAAGTCCTGACCCAAACATTCTGGTCTCTGACTACTGTTAATCAAGCTTTGGTCAGAAGTGCTCCATAATTATGACAAGAAATGATAAATGAAGCTTGTGAGACCACGTTATTAAATGATAATGGCCTTTGGAGACAGAATAACAACATAAACCTCCCAAAGCTCATGGAATTACATGCTGCGCCGAGAATGTTCACTGACTGACTAGAATGCAAATAAGCCACACACTTATTGCATCAACAAGTAGATTAAATACGTTCAGGATCAACCATATTATTTAGAGGAAGCTGTGGATGATCAAAGTCTGTTCTTATTTTGTCCTGGACATCCTCATTCTGACATACTCCAGTACACACTCAAAACAAGAAGAAAAAAATAACTGATGTGATGCACCTGCGTTACTGTGCCACTGTTAGATATCTGAGCATGCTGTGAACATCATCAGCACTTAAAGAATACTTAAAGAATTACTGCATGTTTAATGACAAGCAGCAGAATTAGTCCTGCACAGCTGGATTTAGTGCAGCATAGTGTTTGAAATATTAAAAAAATCATGTGTATCCATAGTTGGTGGTATTTTTAAATGTAGTACCTTTTTTTTCATGTCAGATGTCATACAAAGTAACGTGAAATATCATGTATTGGAAAAAAATTCTTGAAGTATCATGATTTAATAATTTTACCATAAAGAACATTCCTTTTGCCCCAGGACATTAGAGCATCTTAGGCATTCCTTAGTGTGCCATAAGAAACATGAAAAACACATTAATTCCACATTATGTCAGTCATAGTCATATGTAGCCCTACTTCTATCCTTACCCTTCCTTTTTTTACTCTTCTGGGACTAAATCATCCAATATAAAATCCTGTCAGAGTGAGAGATTGCTGCCACACTGAGGGTGACTGCATCAGGTCAAGGGCCGTGCCTCAGGGAGGCTTCCCACGTTTCATATGAGGATACATTTCTCAGAGGCAGTATAAGAGTGCTGCTAAACCGATTCAATAAACCAGTTTAATACTTTGAGAATTTTAAAGGAACCATTGGTGTTAGTGAGGAGCTGATGTCTCTGGTGAGCGAAAGAGTCTGATGCAATTTTTTAATAGATGCACTCGGCAGACTCTATGAATTCCCTCTCTGTGTCTCTTTCTGCTGATAAGAGTGTCCTTCTTGAAACAAGAATTAATACATTTGTCCCTGGATAACCTGCTTTTCCTCATGCACTGAGCATTCGAGTACTCTTACTTCTGTGGATTGATTGGTTTTTCATGGAAAAAAATAATATCAATTATTAAAAAATTATTGATAGGAATGAACTTTGTGGAGTCTACATTCCTAACCTTGTAGGAAAACAAATTCTCTATTGATGTTTTGAATCAAAAGTAAGATATGGAAATCATAGTAATTAGTTTTACCATCTGGGTTCAGTGTGGCCTCACATGCACAGGCACCCTACAGCTTGCCTTTTCTGCAGTACATAGCCTTCTAGTCTGTTCCAACAAACCAACTGGGTCAATGCGAAATGTTGCGTCACCCGAATACATTCAGATGCCATCACACATCCCTACACATAACGAGCAGCAGGACACTTGTCCTCTATTAGCCCTGCCACTCCAATGCAGAAATGATGTCATACGCCTCACTCCTTTTGAACATATACTCTAGAGAGACAGGTGAAATCTTGATGGTATGAGAGGCTGCTGAAGTAATTCAGGTTCACCACTAAATATCTGCAGCAGTTCGTTATAAGGAAATGTATCCTGAGGCTTAACATGAGAGTTATTCATTTTGCTGCAGATGAGATTTGCAATGCATGTATTCGTACTGGGGAAAGTAGGACTGGAAGTAGAGAGAAACTTGTGCCCGCACACTGAACCTAAATTACAAGAGGTTGATTCTTTAATTACTGACGCCATCATTTTCTCTTGTCAAGTTTCATGCAGCCCATTGTGAATTCCAGCTTTCTAAATAAGAGTCCGAAAGATTAGTATGACCTGTGATTAAGGCTAGATTTGGTTTAATCAAATCATCTTTTTTTTTTCTTTTTTTTTTTTTTTTTTTTGCAAAAGTTGGATTTGAGGAGCCAGAATCAAATGGCTGATTGGAGACTGCTCCAGGCCATGCATTATGATGAGGGTGCTCATGACTATTCTGATGGCTTCCAGAGATCAGTTGTGCGCGGTTTTATGTTTATTATATACAAGTACATTTCAAGCAGCTGGTGGATTGGTTAGTTTGCTTGTTTACTGTACTGTTTTACCTACTGCAATGGTGCAGTGAGAAGATTCAGAAAGAACACGCATGTACTGTTTAGTTCCTGAGTGATTCGTTCCTGAGTTTATACTGAAAGTTGATTGCACCTGAATGACTGCATCTGACTGGACTGTATTGCAGTGGCGAGCTGCGTTTAAGTCCTCCAGGCCCACTGCTCCTGCTTCAGCTGGCTCTCTGCAGGTGTTTTAATAATGCATGGTATCCCAGTCGCCAGAGCAGCTCATTTGTTTCCCTCCCCATTACTTGTCCTGTCGCCTTTTAAAGTACCCGATTTGAAAATATTCCAAAAGGCCTGGGAAGAAGTTAAGAATGGCTTGGATTGATGGGGTGATTGTAATTGATAATGCTAAAACGTTTGCTGTGGCTGGATGAAGGATTAGCAAATTGCACATCATGTACACTGCAGCCCTTTATGATTATAATGTCATTATCCCATTTAGATTAAGAAATATTTGCATATCATACATGAGAGGGAGTGATGATTATGCTAAGGCTTTAACTTTGATGTCTAATATAAAGCTTGTTATGGTTGTTGACTGTAGCCAAATATAGCCAAGTAGCCAAGGGCCTGAAATTCAGTATTCTTCAGAAATGTTGTGGTATTTGTAATTGAAAGGTTTTGTTCCAAAAAAATTAAACATCATTTTTATGACTTTTCTTTTTAAATAATGTATGTTTTTTTTTTTTTTTATATAAACAAGTTATGGCAGTCCTATGTGATGAAACATATGTTTTGCAATAAATGTGGTATTATGTTATTCCTTTTCAAACCGCTTCACATCAAAAATGAATATGGATATGCAGCATTTCGGAATTAAACTCTTAAGTTAGGCTGCACAAAACTGAGCATTTTTTTAAAAATATCTGAGTATGCTAAAGAACATTGGATCTATCCGACTGATACCCGATCCATTTAATAAGGTTAGTATTGTTATTGCATCAGTAATTGTAATGTTTGTACTCTTTTAACAGGAAGCGCCAAGACTCCTGTAACGTTCAATGAGAACGGAGATGCTCCTGGACGCTATGACATATTCCAGTATCAAATTACTAATGGATCAACGGCTGAGTACAGAGTCATCGGTCACTGGACAGATCACCTTCATTTAAATGTGAGAAATGACATTTCTGCCTTTAGGTTTTAATTAATGTCTGAGGCCATACCGTGATGGCCTCATAATGTGAGCAAAAGTGCACATGTTCATGACGTTGTAAAGCATCCTTGAATATGGAATAGCTATATATAAATAAAAATGCAGAGGAGGATGATGATGTTGATGAAAATGATGACCATGACCAATTTAATGATGATGATCATGATGACATTGGTGAGTTCATCTGTGTTCACAACCAATGAAAGAACAATGGGACAGAAATAATGGTGCTGGTGATAATTACTCTTCTACTCTTCCTGTGTAGATGGGTGCCCTGCAGTGGGTGAGCGGTGACTCCTCTGTGCCCGCCTCAGTGTGCAGCCTGCCCTGTCGGACAGGCGAGCGGAAGAAGGTGGTGAAGGGGGTGCCCTGCTGCTGGCACTGCGAACGCTGCGAGGGCTACCATTACCAGGCCACAGAATTCACCTGCCAGCTCTGCCCCTACGAGCAGCGGCCGGACCACAACCGCACTGGCTGCCAGCCCATCCCCATCATCAAACTGGAGTGGCACTCCCCCTGGGCTGTGGTGCCTGTTTTCATTGCCATTCTGGGCATCATCGCCACCACATTTGTGATTGTTACTTTCATACGCTACAATGACACACCAATTGTACGTGCCTCTGGCAGGGAGATGAGCTATGTGCTGTTGACTGGAATATTCCTTTGCTATGTCATCACCTTCCCCATGATCGCAACCCCCGGCGTGCCGGTCTGCTCCTTCCGCAGGATCTTCTTAGGCCTAGGCATGTGTTTCAGCTACGCCGCGCTGCTTACCAAGACCAACCGCATCCACCGCATCTTCGAGCAGGGTAAGCGCTCGGTGACAGCGCCCCGCTTCATCAGCCCCGCCTCACAGCTGGTCATCACCTTCAGCCTGATCTCCGTGCAGCTGATGGGTGTGCTGGTGTGGTTCATTGCTGACCCACCGCACACGATTGTGGATTATGGCGAGCAGCGCACACAGGACCCCGAAAACGCTCGTGGAGTGCTCAAATGTGACATTTCCGATCTCTCACTCATCTGTTCATTAGGCTATAGTATTCTTTTGATGGTAACATGCACTGTTTATGCCATCAAGACCAGAGGAGTACCAGAGACCTTCAATGAGGCCAAGCCCATTGGATTTACTATGTACACCACCTGCATCATTTGGCTCGCCTTCATACCAATCTTCTTTGGGACGGCCCAGTCTGCAGAGCGGGTGAGTTTAGCTTTTAACTTGAGGCTGACATCAGTTTTATTTCTTTTGCACCTAAGTCATAAAGTATTGCAGTCTGACACTCCCTCGAGTTTTACCGAATGTCTCTGATTGAAAGGGTTATTCTTTTTTTAAACACTAGCTGTAACTGTTATGCTCAGAGGCAAAGGCTGAGGGTAAATACTATTATGAAATTCATTCTAATGTACTACATATCAAGAATCAATCAAATGTGATCAAACAGTTTTGCTGTGCACATTCTTTGGTTGTTTGACGCGATCACTGTGTACATTCAATTAACTGTAAGGAATGTCACCTAGACCGCATACCCTCTTTGGTGTCAACCAGTCATAGGCTTCCTAATGAAACCGAATCCTAAAGGAAGGGTAATTTAATTTTTGTTGTTTGAAATTTTGAAATTTGAAAACGACACTACAGCACTAGGCAAAGGGAGATTGAATATAGGGTCTCAGTCTATACTCTGTACGTTAATAAATAAACTG
>JBBIGA010000126.1:10831626-10844433 GCA_037576975.1 Alestes dentex
CAAAGCTATTTGCCACTGCAGGGCATTCAGGTTTTATCTAGTTTGTTATAGAAAAACAAGTTACCCTCAGAGTCCAGTGCGTGGGTCTTATTAAATCTGAATGCAGTACCATTAAAGTCCCTTTTGGTGTAATGGTCTGGCGTCCAATACTTTTGTCCATATAATATGGACAAAAGTAATGGGAGCGTTAAACGTGTCGACTGGTTTTCATGGGAAACCCAACAGAGGTCATACGTCCCTTTACTTTGCCTCCACTCCCGTGAAAACCACTTTTGTCCATTTTATATATTGTAATATATTACATATTATATGCACAAAAGTAATGGGACGCCTGACCCCTGCGAAAACCAGCCAAAACGTATAGTGCTGCGTATTTATGTGTGTATATTCACCGCAGTACTATAATAAAAGTGGCACATTCGGGAAAGATTAAAATCTTCTCCTGACAGACGTTTCCTCTGTGTTTTGCCGGTTAATTTAGACCCTTAGAGCTGATGAAGGCTGCAGACTTTGTTCTCTCTTGCAAAATCTTTCTGCCTGCTACTCATTAGCGCAGTTGTTTTGGGTTTGTGAATAACCCAATAACATCATTACACAGTCTCTGCTTGTCTGCTTGAGTAATGCACATGTTGGTTGTTTATTTCCTCCCTTAGACAGTTCCACTTGCTTGATGCACGTGCTGTGTTGTCCTGCAGGGAGGCTGTTTTTTACTGGTAGCTGGAATCAGTTTTAACCTTGAAGTGGAAGGAACAGTGGATGACATTACACAGTCGCCCCAATTAGATATTAATCTGTGAACATTTTCTGGCACCATGGAGGCTATCCTAATGCATCGCGTCTTGGGGTCTTGCTGTGTTTGCTGCTCACCTGAGCAGAGCTTACACAGGCTGTTTGTTTATTTCCACGATCTCACCTTGCACACAGTTTTTTTTTAAAGCTAGGGCATACCTACGCAAGGAATGGCAAAATGACAGCACACTTCATCTAGCACCAGCTGCTACACTTCTTCATCGCTTCCCTGTGCGATTCAAATGGCCTTTTAAAAACAGTTTGCAGGTAATTATTATAGCTTTAATTCAACGTGTTAAAAGGAGCATATTATGCAAAACTCACTTTTTGCATCCTTTTGTATTTCCATTTCGGTCTCTACTGCTCCTATAAACACTCCAAGCGTGAAAAAAAGCGTCCATCTGTTTTCTGTGAGTCAGATGAAAGATTTTGGTGTCAGGAATCATATGCTACTATGATCCGTTTGGCGGCTCCCTTATCCTGACGCCAGGATAAAGAAATTTGCATAGAACCACCCCTCACCTGTCGAGCCCCCACCAACTAGATTATCTTAAGATCCGCCATTTTTGTCTGCTGGTTTTACGAGCATGTGCATAAAGTTGACTGACCATTCAGAAACCGCTTGCTGCATTTGTGAAGGTGTTTGTGCAGGTGGCTCCTCTCCATCTCACTCTGGGTCCGACTTGGGGTCGAACGTATAGGGCTGGATAGCGCCACTGTTTTCTGCCATTTTCATGAGTGGTAAACGCGCAGCATAAACATGGGATGGGTGGGGCGTGGCCAGCAACAGCTTATTTGCATAAAGGTGACAGAGCCCTTAAATGGCTCATTTTGAAAGGGACTGAAACTGTCAAGAATAGAGCTGGTGAGATCTCTTTATGTGAGAGTGATTTTGTAGAAAACCACTTTATGAACATGTTTTGTGTAGCCCATAGACCTATTGTAACTTGTTTAAAAAGAGGTATAATATGTCCCCTTTAAGACATAATGTGGCAGCTGAAGAAGACGTTAATTATTCTCTCTTCTAATTTTTCTCTCTGTGATACAGACACTACATGTAATTACACCCCTGTATGCTTTGGCTCTTCTCTTCAAAGTACATAATTTCCGTCATGCACGCCCTTTCAGAGTTGTACATTGATCTGCAGGCTCTTGAATTTGTACTTTTCTTGTAGCTGCTAGTATGGAAAGATTATTTAATTGCATTCCTTTTTTGGATTTGGGTTGAGTTTACACATGCAAGGCATACGGTTGTACATATCTATTATTGATGGCTACAAACCCAAGCTGTATGCTGGACTTACTACATACAGATATCTGTTATTAAAATACAACACACGGCCATTCAATTCTAGTCTCTGGATGTTTTAAACTGAATTCTCCTGCAGAAAACTGCAGTCAGGCAGCTGAAGAGCCTTAATCTATTGGCTCTAATCTACTCAAAGTGATTTCACCTTTAGATTCACCTCATCATTTATAAGTTTGTGAAGGTGTATGAATGCTCTGATACTTACCTAAAGATGAGACCCTGACCCTGGAAAAGCATGCTTCACTGAGGAGAGTGTTCCACCTCTCTGACTTCAAATGTCTATTGGAAATACATTAAATAGACTAAACCAAGACCTGTGAATGTTTCACTCAGCTGTGTAATATCTGAGTCCACATTTAGCCCTTAAAACTCTGAAAAAATGAACTTTATTGGCGTCTCAACTCTGAATCTAAGAAAACATATAGAGTATTTCAACAAGTGTTAACCCAGCTGATCTTGTTTTGTACATGCTTCGAAGGCGACAGAGCAGTTTCATTTAGCAAATGCACAACATGCAGTTAAGCAGCATTTATAGGTGGTAAATACTTCAATATATGTGACAAGGTTGTGCTTTGAAGTGATGTGGTCAGACAGTCAAATTCCTTTTCTTCAGGAAATTCAGATGATGAAATCCTGTTGAACATGTGATTAGTGGAATATTCAAAATATGTAGTAGGGCTGAAAGTGTTCAGGGACCGGAACTGAGTGAATGCTGAGGAACTAAAATGTTTCATTTATAACGGAAGACTGAAAAAGCAAGATGTTTCAAACGCTAGCTGTTAAATAGATTCACATATTAATACAAATAATACTATTTTAGAAGTATTTTAATGATTAGATTCAGTCAGTAATTGGCATCTGGTTTCCAAGTGATGAGGTTTTTTCATGTTTTAAGTCATTCGTCTGGAATGTGTACTTAGTTTATTGTGAAGGTCAATCACTTGTGTTTCACTTCACACATATTTATAGGTTTAATTACTCTAATATTTGGTCTACGCACTTTAAATTTAGCATTATTAAACAAATATGTAGAAGTTGAGTACCACATAAAATATATTATTTTAAAAAACTGTTGTTTTGTATGCTAAACGACAGTTTAGGAGCCAGTTACTATTTTAGGAGCCAGTTGCTATTTTATTTCTGTTCCTGTTGTATCTATTACCTGCCTTAGGGTTCATCATGGCAACTATTGTAGTATGCAGATGAAGGATTAGTATGCAAATGTTTTGTCAGAAATCAATATGACATCCAGATTTCCCCTAAAACAGCTTAGAAAACCAACAGCTTGTCCAGAAACAAACACAGACTGTATTAAATGATAAGTTTTGTAGAGGAGGAAATTGTTTTGTTTTGTTTTGTTTTTTTTTTTTTTGTTTCTCAGATCTCTTTATATTCATTTCTCCAAAATGCCAATGCGCTGACCTGCAATGGAATTAAATCTGCAAAGCACATTTCCTCTTCTGTGATTATCTCTTTCACACTCCTTTCTCTCCTTCTGCTGATATTCGGGAGATTAAACAATGCAATATGAAAAGCCTTTCAGTACGAGGCTGCACTGTTTCTTTTCAGCCGGTTTCACTAACCACTACGCTCTCAGTGGTTATTAAGAGACATTGTGTGTCCGCCTGTAATGCCTCATTATTTGCTGCAGTAACGCCTGCTTTCAGCATTGCCAGCAGAGTAACGATCATTTAATTTAGTTTGACAGAGTTTCAGTAACTCAACTAGAAAGTGGTTTCTCGTATATCGAAGGTCATATTTTCTCACCCCTACGCAAGAGCGTATTCACATGCTTACTTGTGCCGTTGTGTATATGATAGTGTTGTATTTTAACAGCATTTAAGTAGGAGCCCTAATCAGTGCTGTAATACAGTAGATCATTGTCTTGATTACCCATAATGAGACTATGATTAAGAATGGAAGTGCAGTGGCTCAAGGGTTCGAGGTTCCAGGTGACCTGACGGAAGTTGATCAAGTAGCATTTTACAGCCCCCACATGTCACCCCTTTTTAAGCCCGAGACATCTTTTCAGCCAGACACTACTGTTGATGGCTCTACTCCTGCTTGGACAGGTGGTGCCAGCCATTCCATTGGCCTTTTGTGAAGGAATGGCCTGCGAACCCTCGCCAACCCACTTCCCCTGGCATACACCTGGCCCTCCACCCGTTCCTGCAGCGCGCCTCCAGCAGTTCCTGGTACTTTCCCAGCTTCCCCTCCTGTGCCTCTTCCACCCTCACCTCCCAAGGCGCAGTTAGCTCCAGGAGCACGAGCTGTTTTGTTGCTTGCGAACCCTCGCCAACCCACTTCCCCTGGCATACACCTGGTTCTCCACCCGTTCCTGCAGCACGCCTCCAGTACATCCTGGTACTTTCCCCTCTTCTTTTCCTGCGCCTTTTCTATCCTCTCCTCCCAAGACACAGCTAGCTCCAGGAGCATGAGCTGTTCTGCAGCCTTGGAGACCAGGATGATGTCAGGTCTCAGGGTGGACTGGGTGATGTGTGCTGGAGTTTTCAGCCACCTATCCAGGTCAACTGTCATCACTCAACCTCGTGCTATAGAGAACAAACTCACTGACTTGTTCCAGTACACACACACACACACACACACACACACACACACACACACACACACACACACACACACACACACACATATCTGTCAGTTATAGTAGTAATGCACAGTAGGTAAAGTGCAAGTGCCACTGAGATTATAATGGAATTATTGTGAAGTCTACAGTGTGGTGCTGAGAATGGTATTTGGCTAGGAAGAGCCTTTGGCACGATTGTGCATTAAGAATTCTGATGTCTTGTGGTATGAAGCTGTTACACAGTCTGGCAGAACTAGCACACATGCTTTGATACCATTTACCAGACAACAAAGCAGAAAATATTCATGTAACGGGTGGAATTGGTCTTCCACAATGTTGCTGGCTCTGCAAAAGCAGTGGTTGTGGTAAATGACTCTCAGGAGAGCTAGAGGCACCCCGATGACTTTCTCAGCTGCACTCACTATCTGGTACTGTGTGACGTGGTATTTTACAGCATTTTACTGTAGTTATTGCACCTGGTAAACCTGTGCGCAATTATTGTAAATTGGCCCAACACAACATTGTCATCAACTACTGGTGTGATTTTGTAATCCTGTGCTGTATGTATTTACTCTCTTTTATTTTATATATAAGCGTCATCCCAGAACCTTAGGGCTGCAGGTCAAATTTGAATTCCTTCATGGTGCTTCAAAGGAATAAGGTGATCTAATATGCACTGTCATCTCTCACTGTCCTCTGAGTAAAATCGGTCCCTAAGTTGTCATGAAAATGTGTAAGGGAATGTTTGGAGAACACTAGTGATGGGTAGAGGAATTTCCTGTTGGATGCTGATGTGGTGCGATAGTAAAATGTATAAACATAAATAAAGGTCCCCTGCTATGTCAAGCTAAAGCACTGCAAAACTGTTCTACTGTGATTTTTTTTCCTTTGAAAAACATGTTTTGGCTGTACTTATTTTTCTGCATTATCTGGTAGTGGAATTCCTCCAACCCCAGTCAATCATGGATATTTAGTTTAATTTTATATGAACAAGATATCCTCAAGTTTTTACATGAATAAGACATCTTAAAGTTGTGACAAAACAGAGAGCTTTCAAACTTTTCTACTAAAGGAAAAGAGTTGGAAGCATATCTAAACTAGATGCTGCAGGTCACAGCTGTGACTTTTCTCTTACACTGGTCCCTGCAGCCGCTCCTGCTGCTGGTTTTAACACATTATCAGACTGTCCAGGAGCCGTCTCTGCTCCCTTGTGCCCTAGATACTCCTAATTGACCTCAAAGGCAAGACACATTCCTCAGCCTACTATTGCTTGCCCCATTTCTCTTATTATTGTAGATTTGAAGATCAATATGATTCTTACAGTAGGGGCAAATTCATTGCTGAGAAGGAAAAAGGAAATAAGAAGGTGCACAGTGCACTGATACATATTTACAGTCATGTGGATTTGGTGCCATTCTGTGTGACTCGGCTTTTTAATAAAGGGGATTGACCTCTTTGAAGAAAATGTCTTGGCATTAGAAAACCAAGTCTATTTTATTGCTAATCTCCTTTTCCTCTCTTTCTTCCAGATGTACATCCAGACGACCACCCTGACCGTTTCTCTGAGTCTGAGCGCGTCTGTTTCTCTGGGGATGCTCTATATGCCCAAAGTCTATATAATCATCTTCCACCCAGAGCAAAACGTACCAAAACGCAAGCGCAGCTTCAAGGCTATTGTGACGGCCGCCACCATGTCCAGCAAGCTCAGCCAACTGGCCAGCGAGAGGCCAAATGGAGAGGTGAAAACTGAGCTCTGTGAGAGTGTGGACAACAGCAGTGAGTACAGATCATTTCTCTTTCACTCACAAACATGCGAAACGTCTTCTAGTGTCATTAGAAAATAATTTATTCGTGTGCTTTAAGGTATAAGACACACTGTCAGTTTAAGCTGCAGACTTTCTTCACTCGTATGTTAATCGTTTCTTCTGCTAAGCCCATTTTGACTCTCGCTTGAATTGGTGATTTGCCTTATTCAGAGGTTGGAACCTCGACCTTAATCGCGCAGCTTCTCATACATTTCTAGTCTGATATAAACCTCCGTCTTACTGAACGGAAATGTAAGCGATGAGAACTCATTCAAGTGAAGATGTATCATTCTTAATTCATTAGATATGGTCTTGGCTTCGTGGTGTCACTCGATGGAGTATTTGTGACTGAATAACCTCTCAGCCTGAATCACAGCTCGTCAAAACTCGTCAAAAAACTCGTCATAGAGTGAAAGTGACTGAATGCCAGCTTATTTCATTAGAGAAACCCGGACGTGAGAAGTGGATTCTGCTTAAGAAGTGTCAGAAGTCAGCGCAGGAAGCCCTCTCTTTATGCATGATAAGGGTTAGGATCATTAAGAGCAGCTTTCTGTCAGATACACATCACCCTGTTAGAGCATATGCAAATGTGCAGGCTTTTCAGTCCTGAGCTAGGGCTTGTCTGTTGAACAGTCTCTGATGGTGAGCCAAATTATAATTGGTGTCAAAAATGGCATGTAATGGGCTGTGGAGCATGGCATTCGCAAGGCAAAGGCATATAAAAGACTTTTTTTTAATCTTTTCTTAGAGTTTATCCTTAAGCTCATTCGCAAGGCTCAACATCGCATATCAGACACAGCAGCCATCATCACAAACGATATGCTGAAAGCACAATTATGAATATTAATACAAGAGATCAGTTCTTCAGTCATGAACCCATACCTTTACCTGAAGGAAGAATGTATTAACCATCGAGTGCCGTTGCGTATGAGAAATTAATGGAAACATTTCATTTGTTTGATCATTTCTATTCATCCATTCGTAGTGGAATTATCAAACTATATAAAGGTCAACCTCGAATTACATAAAAAAACCCCAAAAACGAATGTTTTGTTACAAGAACGTTGAGGTATTTGGGGAAAAAATCACATTTACACATTTACACATTTATAACCTTTCCTTAAATTACACATTTATAACCTTTCCTTGAATGTGTTGCGGTTCATTGCTTAACATTATCTGTGAACTGTTGTTCCTGCTGCATTCAGGCTGCCCTGCAGCTCTTTCTGAGTGACTTCTGTTTTACCTTCCTAATCATTAATTTCAGAGAAAGCTTGCTGGCGCACCTGACTGGGGACAATTAGCTGTGGTTCCACGTTCTTTCCAAATGCATGTTATGAGACTAGTTGCACTGACAGCAGCATTTAGGGTCTTTGCTATGGCTCTGCAGATTTTCATTCAAGTGTTGTTTTATACGGCTTCCCCTGAGAAAGTTAGACCTGTTTCACCCTGATATTTGTTGCATGAATTTTTCCAACCAGTGGCAACATGTTGCAGGAAAAGACATTTGCATAAACACAGCATACATTTTCAGCATAAATCTTATTTTTTTTAACTCATGCTTGTGAGGACAATATATGTGTAAATGTGATGTGGATACATGTAGTTGAGGTATATACTAGAAATATACATGCACACAGAAAGTTTGTGAATTTGAAAGTTTGCTTGACAGCTTTTGGAACCTTTCAGATTTTAGATTCACCTTTATGAATCTGACGATACATAAAGAGAACCAAATAAAACGAACAATATCAGCAATGCATAGCTTTTTTTATTCATTCACTAAACAAATGATCCAATAAATGCAATTGGACCAGGACAGCTTGCCATCATTTCATAGAGCAATGAATTCTGAACAGTATCAGCAGATTCTAAATTAGAATGTCAGGGCGTCCACTGATGGGTTTTGCAGCAAGGCAATGACCCTAAACAGCAGTCAGTCTGATAAAGTGGTCAAAGCTCTCTTTATCAATTAGTACGACCTTTATGAAGATCTAATAATATTATAGGTCAGATTTATATAAAAATTCAAAAAGGTTCACAGAATCTGAAGCACCACTGTATGTAGGTTATTTATTTACACATTTCTGTGTTCAGTCATTCAGCTTTATCCAATGTGGCGCTGTTTAGAAAGAAAACTCAAAAGTGATCTTGTTAGAAGTATCCCCTAACATGAAACACTGACCCTCTCAGCTATCACAGCCACAGGGACCTGCACTTGTTTGAACAGGTCTGTGATGCTGTGGTGAGGGTCAAGGAGAAATCTGCTTTATCTTACAGAGCATGAATTCACAGACTAGGTTTTGACCCACTATAGTTAATATTTTTTTATAACAAGTGATGTACAGCCTTGAGCAAGACATTGCTAATCATGCCTGCACAAGGTGTCAGGGCCTGGCACGTATATTGTAACACGACCTCAAATTTGAGATACATACTTTATAGTGAGTTTTTATGAGCCATTGATTTTTATGACTTTCGTTTGACTGAATGTCACGTATAAAAAATAACTGATTTAATCTTGCTTGATCTAAGCAAGCAGATTTCACATCTTCCTGGCAGTTTTTTTTTTTTTTTTAATGTGTGTGTTCATGCAGTGTAGGGTGATAGAGAAACATGCTGAATCTTGACTTCATTTAATTTGTTAAAGAAAAGTGTGATTCTGCTCCTAGGTGTAAAGTCACACTTTCAGTCTGTGACGCCATGCGGCTGTAACGGGCTAAAGATAGTTCTTTGTAGCTGCCATAGTTACCTTACCCCAGTCAGAGCATCATTCCCAAGCTTTAACCCAGCTCAGGGGCCTCTTCTCAACCACTGTCTTTTCTTTTGCAGCGCCACCCACAAAAACAACCTATGTCAGTTACACCAACCATGCCATATGAAGATGCATCCTGAAGCAGAAGATTCTGGGTTGTTTACATGAGGCATGGATCACTGGCACTGACTAGAGCTGAAGCATGACACTCTGAGTTTGTTCGTCGTAAAGAGAACACCTGGTTGGACTGCGTCAAGATCGTCTGTTTTTTTTTTCTGACATTTACACTCGTGGCCAACGGTCAAAACGATTGGTGCAGCAACATGGGAGGAGCAAGACGACAAAATATATATAGAAAATTCAGTGAAAACAAAGGAAATATTGGAGTCAACCATGTTAGTTGTTATTCTAATTGTAAGTATTTTGTGGTCGTGAAGATTTTTTCATTCTTGTTCCACAGTGTCAGATCTGCATTGGAAAATGCATTTGTCTCTTGTATCGGCTACCTTGGTCAATTAGCCCTGGGTTGTAAGTGTGTATATGCCATGGTTGAAGCATGCCAGTTTTTATACAAAAAAAACAAAAAATGATTTATAATAAAGGAATGTTTTTGAAACGTGTAGCAATCTTGAGTGAGCAGTCAAGCATTGTGCCTTTTACTACACTTTCCGATGGCGGTCAGGGAAACGCAATTAGTGGGAGTTAATATGTGCTTGAGGCGGAAACCAACAGATGAGCATGCACCACGCTCAAAGGTATGATGAAAACTATGAAGAAATTTTTACCCAGTGCTACACATGACAGTTCTCAGAAAAGCCAGAAATAACATGAAATGTTTTTGCTTTGCAGGACTACCTTTCTTACCAGGTGAGTCTAGATACAGTCACAAAGCTACGTTGGCAAGATGATATTTATGAGCTGCCTCTCAGCACCTGTACTGTACTCTAAATATAGCATCCGCTCATTTTTTTTTTTTTTTTCAGCAACATAAACAAGTTATTTATTGCCATGCCAGGAGTATGCAGCAGTTTTCATGTTTTTTTTTTTAATGCCTGCGGCTCAAAATACTGCCAGGAAGTGTGCTGCATCCAAAAGGGTGAGGAGAACTTACTGACAGAATGGAAAGAAGCGACAGAAGAGGTAGTAGCCAACTGGATTTTTGACTGCATAGAAAAATGTTACAGGGCAGCGTTTTGGAGCAGATATTTCCCCTTCAGTGACTGTGCTAGTTTAAACCTTTCAGTCAGAGGACAGCAGTGTCAGGAGATAGCGATGTTTGCCTGTATGTGGATTGTGTCATATGCTGCAGCATCAGCACATTCTAACAGTGCACTTACCAAGATTTTACGCAGTATTTACAGAGGAAATGAGGCAAGAACAGAGCTGTAGTCGTGGACTGTCTTGGACTCAGTTCAGCATACTTAATTGGCTCACTGACAGACATGAGGCTCCTGTAACTAAGTAGCTGCTTTTTGGGGGCTGGACAGGCAGCCAGTTATCTCTTCTCTTAGCCTCGGCTCACTAATGACTGTCCTTCAGTTTCCATTTAGGCCCTGAGAGATCTCAGAAGCACGGCTCACCGAAATAGAAAGAGCACCAGTATTTTCAGCACTTCAGAGGATCTGACGCTGTGCTCGCGAGATGACTTCTCTCACTTTAACAAACACAGTGTCTCTACTTGAGTAAACTAGAGAAGCAGTATATTAACAGTGTATTAGCACTGATGAATGTCGTGCAGCAGAGGGAGAGTGAGTGACAGCTCAGGTCTCAAGGAGGGAATTGAGCAATCTGGTATGAGGCTCATTTTTAAAATGAATATCCTTCCTGTTAAAGCCCAAATTCCCTTCAAACGCAGAACAAATGCACACAAATGTACGGTTCACAACACTCACATGTAACATGACTCATCATTGCCATGCACTCTCAAACAAAAGATACCAGACCTAAAACATAATTGTATGATATTCTGTATCCGGGTGTTTATTTAATTTTTCTGTTTAATATGTAAAGTGATAAAAAGATGCAAATATACACATTTCTCCTGGGAAGGCAGTGTACTTCAAAAAGACATTTTGCTTAATTGGACCTTAAAGACAAAGGTGTAGTTTTGGGGATGTAGTTACATAGTTTGTACTTTTGGGAACAAAAATGAAACTGCACTGAACCAGAGGTACAACAGACACATGCCTACTCTTTGTCTCATGTCAGGCAGCTTGATTAAGGAAAATAGTCTGTGAATAACCAACATGGCAATAAGCATACAGTAGAACACAGTCATGTATGTTTCTGTGTGCAGTTTGGTGGTAATCCAGTGGTCATTTGCTGAATAATTATAAGGTAGATGTTATTTCCTTTACACATGCTTGCATATGTATTTAGTCCATTTGGAAACCCTCCAAACAAAAATATAGTACCCTTAGACAATACTCCTTGATGAGATCACAGTTTTTTTATTGATGGTCACTGGCTTTGTACAAGCAATTCTTCCCAAACTGTGTGGCACTTCACGCTAACATCACTCTTTCAGAATATTGCATTTAGAAGAACTAAGTGAGTGCAACTTTAAAGCATCTAACGCATTACTGAGATGACCTTTGATACTCTAGCTTGGAGAGACAGCCATAGCTGAATGTGTTTGTACCATTTGCCACTTCAGTGGCAGGGCATTCCGTCTAATGGCTGAGGCAGGAGACAGCTCAGCTTTTTGATGCCATTTAATAAAACGCCCAAACACATTTTGCAAGGCTTTAGCTATGGGCTCTGTCACATCTAATCAACAGGAACAGTCTGCATCAAGCACTCAGCCGTTCACTCAGCCATTTTTTTTTTTTTTTTTAAGAAGGAGCTGTTTGAGGTTTGTAGTCTATAAGCCTCTAAATTAATGAGATGGATGTATAGAATACCTAATGATTTCACTGAAATGATTTGGCCAACTTGAAGTATACAAGTGAGATACACTGTACAACTGTTCTACAGTTTATTTGCTGTATAACTAAATATTGAGAAAATTTGTCTCTATGGGGAACTGAAAGATCATTTAACTTTGCAGAAAAAAATACTTTTTTAGCCAGAGAATAAACTTTGTAGTTTATACCTAAAGAGACAGAATTTACAGAATTTAATAATAATTACCAGAATTACATAACTGACATAATGTTGGATGTGTGACCTTTACCTTTCAGATTTCACTGCCGATTTCCCAGCACCAGGAACAGCATTAAACAGCAGATCAGGAAGATGTGGTTTGTCATTTAACTAAATGGCTAATTGTAGTGGCTGCATCTTTTATTTGACAAATGTGAGAATCTTTACATTAAATAGAGGTTATTTAAATTCTGCGCATCTCCAAGGCTTTGTAGTGTTGATCAAATCTCAAGATTGATGACTTTAGTATTGTATAATAATTAACATTTGAGAACATTTGATATATTTAGAAATATCTATATCTATATCTATCTATATCTATCTATCTATCTATCTATCTATCTCTCTCTCTCTCTCTCTCTCTCTCTCTCTCTCTCTCTATATATATATATATATATATATATATACACACACACAC
>JBBIGA010000126.1:10871461-10889466 GCA_037576975.1 Alestes dentex
CAGCCAACCACTGACCATGAGTGAAACAAAAGTTTGTGTTATCTTTCATGTTCTCTGAAAAATGGTTAAGAAATCATAAATTCTGACAGGGTATGTAAACTTATGAACACATCTGTATATATGCTTATACATATATACACACACACATACACATATATGTAACTCAAGGGTATAGACAATGTGCCTAAAATAACAAATATTCTGATTCATGTCTTCATTGAGGACAGCCATAAAAACTCACAGTGCTAGTGGAAAAATATGTGAACCCTTGGAATTATCAACTGGTTGTCCTCAATGAAGACATGAAATCAGAATATTTGTTATTTTAGGCATATTGTCTTTACCCTTGACTTAGATGATAAGATGACATATTAATGCAGAAAACCATAAAATTCCAAAACTTTTGTTATTTGTATAGTGCTGTATAGCTTTAATTCTATTGGTTATGCTACTTCTAATTTCTTCTTTTGTTATGTCCTCTTTGCTGTTACAGCAATACAAATTTCTCACTTGTGGGACTAATAAAGGGTGATCTGATCTGATCTGATCTGTTGGGGCTTAAACGAAGCGGCTGCCCTGTCCTCTGTTATGGAGCTTGTCACGTGTGAGAATTTGTTTAGAGGAGTAAAGAGAGAGAGTCAGAAAAAAGAAAGAGAGAAAGAGAGATCTGCTTCACTGACATTAACTGTAGTGACTTTTACCATTAGTGCTGCCTTCACTGGGCTGCGTGCTTCCTCCCTGCAGCGTTTACTGTTTTTAGTCTTCTTTAATATATTCCCTCCCATCACAGGGCACACGGCTCTGGGTTAGAAAAGGCATGGACTGCAGCAACAAGTGCTAATGCAGGATAGGTCTAGGAAATGCCGCAATGCATGTGCGTGGGTGCTTGGCTGCAACCTCCGAGTGCTCTCTATTTGTGCACACTGATGTAAGATGCACAGTCAGCTCAGTTATGTCTCTTTAACATCAAGCCTTTGCCCTTCCAGCTCTAATTCACATTAGAACATCCCATTATTCGCCTGTGAATTGCTACTCTTTAGAAATGCCATATGAAATCAGATCAGGAGTCTTTTGTAAGTTGTCTAGGCTAATTAATCCGTGTTTGCAGTGGAGATAACCCCTGGGGAATTCATTAGGCTCTTGTCTATGTCTTTATTTTTTTCCTTCGTTCTGAATTGTGTGTTTTGAACAATAATACCTAATTTACTCTGTTGTTGGTATGTTTTCTTTTGTGTTCCACTCTGAGGGCTGTACTACCGAACTGTAGAGAGATGCACAGGAATATTCATAAACTCTATAATTACACTTTATCCTCTGCCTCATCTAGTGCTACGTGCTCCTCTCTGAGGTAAAGAACAGAGGAGAATGTGTTATATGGGTGGTTTAAATGTGATAGACACTCTAATTTCCCTGTGGCTTCTGTTGCCTTGAATTTTAATGGGTTTGGAAGAAGGATAAGGGTCTAGGCTATTAGCTTTATTTATTATTATTTTGTTTAAACAGCAGGGGGGTTTTTTGGGGCAAGGGGGTGTCTCTCATTGCATTTTATGTCTCTCGTCGTGTTTGCCGTTCTAGGGATCAGCCTCAGAGGCCGTCATGCAAGTTACATGCCTGCTAGGCTCATCTCTACATCTAATGTTGCTTCAAGATTTGAAGTGCAAGAGTCAACAGAAGATGCTCTCCTGCAGCTGACAGATGTTGTTTATGCTAAATGTTAGGCCGATATACGCTGAGATTGCAAAGGTCAGGAGATCTTTGAAAAGATCAGGGCCCATGAGGTAGTTCACTCTTAGATGATTATCTCCATTAAGTGAATCTGTTTGCAACAATGTGTTTCTGTAATCTTTATTATTTGCTACAAATTTGTTCATATCAACAAAAGACATGTCTTGATTGCCTTTACAATTGGTCGTCACTGATTAGCACTTATCCATGGGGGGGAAAAAGTGCATTTCAGCAGGTCGGTGGGTTATCGACTGAGCTGGCTAGTATTTTTTAGCTTACTTCATTTTAAATAACGCTTCTGCGAGACTCCTAGCTAGTATCATGTCATTCATTTATTATTTCAGTCATTCATTTGTGCTTGTAAAAACAGTACAGAAATAATCACTTTAGGTCAAACAATGATCAAATAATTAAGTGAAAGAAATAAGGGGTCCTGGTTTGGAGGTTGGAAGAATCTAAAGCTGCTTGGATAGATTGGAATTCGTCATATGGTTAAAGTCTCACACATCTCTTCAGAGTTTTTATGTCAAGGTGGTGCGCCTGCACAAATGAATGAGCGCACACACAGTGCATTCAGAATTAGTCATCCACATAAAAGGAGTCATGGCTGCTATATTTGGAGAGATTGACAGGGCTCATGCTTAATCTCTGTTGAAAGGGTGGTCATGTGACTGGTAAACAGAAGGCGGCAGATTCTGTTTTGCTTTTTTGTCTTTGCAGCATGAGAGGAATGTGAGGGCTGAGTGACAGAAACAGAATCCTTTTGCTTCTTAACGTGAGCACTTTGATGCAGTTGAACATATGGATCCTTGTTGAGATTGTACAGTTAATGCCTGTGTGTGTGTGTGTGTGTGTGTATATTAGGGCATTAACACAAAATTCGACTAGTCGACTATAGAGGCACGAGTTGACGCGCCCTGAGAGAATTCGACTAGTCGTGTTTTTTTCTTTCTCTGCCCTCGCTTGTGTACGTAATGCAGTCTCTGCCTCTGATTGGCTGACGCTAACACGCGTTCCTTGGTTTAACCAATTACTATAGTCCCTTCATAAAAGGGGCGGTGCCGTTGGCATGTAGAGTGGAATCTAAACACGAGACCACAACAAGACGAGAGACATGCAGCAGAGAACACACACACATCACATGTGTGGAGATCCTTCACTCTAGATACAGAAACAGCACGGAGACCTGCACAACCTGCAAGTCGGTGTTAAAGTATAGTAACAGTACCGGCGTTCTGCACGGCATCTGAAACAGCACCGCTAGCTAACATGGCTAATGCTAGCTAACATAGCTAACGCTAGCACTGCAGAGAGTCGTCCTGCCGCGGCTTAAACTGTTCCCACTCTCAGTCGGACACTTAAAATTCAGAAAATTACCAGAAAATTCAAGGTATCAGCATTTGTTTAGTTTAATTGTCATGTTCACTGTTAATATTAAAGAGAACTTTAATAAAAGTTGCTCAGTGTTGGACACCTGTGTTGCTCCGCTGCCTGTGTGTGACGTCATCACGGCTTGTCGACTCGACTTCGACTATCTTGATGGATAAGTCGACTTGAAAAAATCTGAAGTCGTTAATGCCCGTGTGTGTGTGTATATATATGTGTGTATATATATATATATATATACATATATATAATATGTATGTAATTTTTTAGGGTGGTCCTTTAGGTTTCTGCCCTCCCACCATGCCAACATAAAAATGTCTTTTTTTTTTTTTTTCAGAAACATAAAACTCATTTTTTTTCAAGATTGCTGTGCATTTGGGGTATGTGCAAATGAAATGAAAGTTTAATTCTTTGTATGAATTACAGAAATCTAAGCGCTCTGTTGCTTTATTTGGATTCTGCAATATTAAATGACAAAATGCAAGCTGTTCGGCTTATATGATAGTCTTGTGCTCAGCTGGCATCCATATTCAATTAATTCTGATAGCAGAATATACATACGGTGCTGTGAAAAAGTATTTGCCCCCTTTCTGGTTTCTTATTTTTTTTGCATGTTTGTCACACTTAAATGTTTCAGATTATCAAACTAATTTATATATTATACAAAGATAACCCAAGTAAACACAAAATGCAGTTTTTAAGTGATGATTTTATTTATTAAGGAAAAACTATCCAAATCTACATGGCCCTATATTTAAAAAAAAGTACCCCCCCCCCAATGCTGAACCATGAGATCACTTAAAAAGTAGGTTAAAATATCCCAGAAAAGGAAGACATCATGCCACGAACTAAAGAAATTCAGGAGCAGTTGAGAAACAAAGTAACTGACATCTATCTCTCTGGAAAAGTTTACAAAGTAATTTCTAAAGCTTTGGAACTCCAGCGAACCACGGTGAGAGCCGCTATTCACAAATGGAGAAAACAAGGTGCAGTGGTGAACCTTCCTAGAAGTGTCTGGCCTACAAAGAGCACAGGGATGACTCATCCAAGAGGTCACAAAAAAAACCCCAGAACAACATCTAAAGAACTGCAGGCCTCACTTGCCTCGGTTAAGGTCAGAGTTCATAAGAAAGAGACTGAGCAAAAATGGCATGCATGGCAAGTTCCAAGGTGAAAACCACTGCTGACCAAAAAGAACACAAAGGCTTGTCTCACTTTTGCCAAAAAACATCTTGATGATCCCCATTTCTTTTGGGACAATATTCTGTGGACTGATGAAACAAAAGTTGAATTTTTGGGAGGTGTGCGTCCCGTTACATCTGGCGTAAAAGTAACACAGCATTTCAGAAAAAGAACATCATGCCATCAGTAAAACATGGCGGTGGTAGTGTGATGGTCTGGGGCTGTTTTGCTGCTTCAGGATCTGGACAACTTGCTGTGATTGATGGAACCATGAATTCTGCTCTCTACAAAAAAAAATCCTGATGGAGAATGTGTGGCCATAAGTTTGTGACCTCAAGCTGAAGCGCACTTGGGTTCTGCAGCAGGACAATGATCCAAAACACATCAGCAAGTCTACCTCTGGATAGTTTAAAAAAACAAAATGAAGGTTTTGGAGTGACCTAGTCCAAGTCTGAACTTGAATCCAATTGAGATGCTGTGGCATGACCTTAAAAAGGTGGTTTGTACTCGGAAACCCTCCAATATGGCTGAATTAAAACAATTCTGCAAAGAAGAGTGGGCCAAAAATCCTCCGCAACGATGTGAAAGACTCATTCCCAGTTATTGCAACCGTTTAATTGCAGTTGTTGCTACTAAGGGTGGCACAACCAGATATTAGGTTTAGGGGGCAATTGCTTTTTCACATAGGGCCATGTAGATTTGGATAGTTTTTTCCCTAATAAATAAAATCATCTCTTAAAAAAAGCATTTTGTGTTTACTTGGGTTAGCAAGCTTGTCACTGTATTTGACTGTTTTCTTTGTAGCATCTTTTGGACTGATATGCCTCATATATCACTGCAGATATAACAAGGAGTCATGCCTGTTCACACTGTGAAAGATGTGAATGATCTGGACACTCAGGTGCCTCCACACCTGCAGGGGACCTCGATATCAAACCTCAGTCTCAGATCGGACTGCTTACACAGGAGTGTTAAGGTCTTGCCACTTTCTGCATGATTCTTACATTTTGTAACTGCTTTATCAAAACACCAATTGCATTGTTTGAACTTTTGTGATGAATCAACCAGTAGAAATGTCCAAAAGTACTTTGAATAATATATTGTGACATCAACTGAGTTAACGATGCGCCTGTTTCAGAGGTATGAAATTTTATTATGAACAATGATCTATACTGAAACAAAGTAACTGATTCATAAAAAATGGAAACAAGCTTATCTGTTTGTTCTCACTGTGCAGTTTCTTTATTCCTTTTATAGGGTAAAGTGGTTCAAAAGGGTCCTGTTGTATCTTGCAGACAGAGAGGCTACCTACTTAAGTCTGTTCTCCAAGGTGAGGGTCTGATTAAAATTCCTTTTGAACTTTGTTTAAAACTTAAAAAAAAAAATTAAGAAAAGTAGTTCTGCTTGATACACACTATTGTGATGGGGAAGGGTTATCGGCGGCCGTGACTTTGACCCCCCTAGGTGGGGTTTAGTAATGAAGAGGTGGTTTATATTTAGCTATGCAGAAAATTTGTGGAATATTATCAGCAAACAGTTGTTTACAGTTTCAGTTCATCTGATGAATTTAGCAGACTGAAAAAAACCCCATAAAATGTACCTTGACTTTTACACAGGCCACATTTTATGTATTCTTTTCAATAAGTTAAATTCAGCAAATACAGAGCATTAAAATAGACGACCCTGTGTTCTCTGTCGAGGGTGTGTGCTTTTTTTCACTTGGTTAACATAATTTGACCTGGGGCGCCCTAAATTGTGCATACAAATATGTAAGTTTGATTGTGAATGAACATGGACAATCCAAATTAATGGTATCTGCTTCTCAGGCATGTTTTTCTAGCAATAATGTCTTGTATCAAGGATGGGTATTGTTAAAAGTATTTTGTCCATGTTTTATGTCTCTGTGCTTTAGTGTTATGTGTCTGTATCTGTAGTGAGAGGACATTGAGTGCTGAGTAAATGAAAATAAACAGTGTGTGATTGAATCTGACTACAAAAAGTCACATTCATTGATCAGGTCTTGCTCCTTAGCCCTTTGCGCATGTTAAAGTTTCTTCTCACTCCCTCTTTGATTTTCTCTCGTTTTCTCTATTATTTCTTTTTTCTCAGAGGAAGACCCCCAACAGAGTTCAGCATCACAGCATGCATCAATCAATGTCATTTTTTTTGGCACGCTGGCCAAGGACTTCTCCCAGTCTGTCAGTCAAAGGGTAGGCCCTCTGTTTTAACACATTTAAGTATCTTTTCAGGATTTTTATGTGGATATCAAGGAGTACCCTGCTGGGATGAATAATGCCCTTGCCTTAGTTAAAAGGTTACATTAATAATAAAAAAAAAAGCTCTGCAGTAATAATAGAGGCATTTCTTCAGTATCTATTAAACTTCAGTTCTGTTTTGTTGTGAAAATGTAATATTTGTAAAACTGTCTATTTCAGTGGGTGAAATAAGTAGTATTATCATTGTATTATCATTGCTCTTCCTGTATTAAATGGTCACCAACAAGTCACTAGGCTTTTAAATACCACCTGACGTATGAAAATGGTGTGAAAAGCATTGCATAACACAGAATTTGCTGCACTGGAATCAGACACGTAACACAATCATTGTAGTTTGGATGGCCTCTCTGCTGAAAAACGATGGCTGTCTGACAAAAAAAAAATCCTCCCTTAGAGAATTTTTTTTTAATCTGAGCCTTGGTGCTTTGCTATCTTTGGTTGTGCTTTGAATGGGCTGTTTTTCCCTCTCAGGATACTGTCTGTTTCTTACCAACCCCCAAAAGCCCCCACAACTGGGTTTTCTGTGGTATTGCTCATTGCCCCAAGAGTCTCTGTTTCATTATCAGCTGTCCTGTGTGGCTCATATTCACTGTAATTGTTACTGTTTTGCTGAGTGTGACTCTCCCTCCTCTTGTTCAAGTGGCAACAGCACTTCTTTTATAAACTGAGCTGATGCTAAACCCTGCATGTGATTACAGTTAGAACTATTGTGATACTTGGCAGCTGCGTTAAGAGCAACATGCTGCACATTGTCACTTTCTGCAGTCTGTGTGTACAAGCACTTGCAGAAAGAGAGACAGACACTGCGAGTGGATTTGATTTGAGGGGAAAAAGAGGTAAAGTATCTTATAAAAGAATACAGAAAATGAATCATTTAAAGATGCCTGAGTGTCATTAGTATATGTGGTGTAGACTGAGAAGCTTTGACAGTACAGAATCATTCTCTGACAGATACTGACAATTCAAATGGAATTTGGTAGCGAGATCAGCTGAAAGCTATGACAAGTCTGCCTTGTTCCTTCTCTGAGGAGCACCTAACTCATTAGACTACTCCCTCAGATCCACAGTGAAACTCTAATGATGACTGGGTTCATTGAGCTCACCTCCGTCATGTTCGCTCAAGATCACTTTACTTGTATTTTACCTTTTTTTGATTCTGCTATGTATGCCTCCAGGACATTGTCTTATTGTCTGGCTTCACCATCAGCAAGTCACCCACTGAACAGACTGACAGACGGCATCCCTGTCACTTGGAGATGAGTGGCCATGATGCTTGTGTGTATGTAAGTAATGCTGTCTGAAAGTTCTAACCTGAATCAAGATGTATAGTTTCTTTTATGTGGGTTGTAGTGTTTTTTTGTGATTGATTTTATGTGGTCTGTGTCTCACAGGTGTGCTCTTCTGCTGTTTCCTCCTCCAGTGGACTTCCTGCTGTCAGCTCTGAGGTATGGTGTTTAATTGTATGCCTAAGTGCCAGCTGTCTTTAGTCCTGTTTGCAAGTATAGACCACATTTACAACATATAGTTGTCATTTGAGTTGTCAAGTGACTGCAAGAGCATGGAAGGGGAAAGAGCTTTGAGAATTTCATTCAGTATTTTAAGTTATCATGTTTAACTTAAAATACTGAATGAAGTTTTGATGAACAGTGAAATGGGTAGGTGGTCTTAGATGGTGCCCTAAGCCAAGCCCTCCTGTCCTTCTTTGTCCACACCTTGGTGACATCAACAGCAGATTTACAGGACAAGGAACCTTGGGGTTTTTTAATGAGCATAATTTACAAACAAAACATTAACAATAAACAAATGCATTTTTATTTGCATCGTCTTTCTGCTTGCCCTGTTGATTTGACAAAGCCATGCACTCTAAGTGGTTCTTGCATTTATTTCAAGAAATTTGGGGGGTTCGTTTTAGGAAATTTTGTGTGAATTTTTAATGTAGTTGCTGCTGAGTCCACATTGTGGCAGTTTTCGCCAGAGGGTGTGTAGAGGATGCTTGTGAGCACTCCTTTGAACACAAATTAGAAATGTGAAACTTTTGGGACTAGGCTTCAGTCACAGGAAGCAGAATGTAGTGGTGGAAATAAGAAGTAAATAGCAAAAAGAAGTAGCTACATGCATGGTTCTCATCACAGACTTATTAAATAGAGTTTTTAATGGGAATTCTGAAGTTCATGGCAGTTTTTGAGCTGACCTCATGGTAGTGTAGTGAGAGACATGACTGTGCAAGGTTTTTGGTAGTAGATTTTTACCAGATGCTTCATTTAGAGGTGATTTGCAGATGTTTTATTGTTTGCATTGCCTTGCTTAGCTACAAATACTTTGTCACGTTCTTTGGTTTTCAGTCTGATGAGAAGCAACTTTTTGTAAATGCTAGCTAGTGACCAGTACTAAGCAGTAGCCTGCTCTGCAGAATGTGATGGAGGTGCTAGAAATGCTGGATTGAAAAATGTTCACTGTGTCACTGCAAGTTAATCAAAAGTTTTGTTTGAAGCAATTCATAGCAGGTAAATAAGATATGTTTGCATGTTTGCCATACTGTTCATTCTTCTGAAGGTCTGTTTTTACAATCAGTCCTATACATAAAGCAAGAATAACGATTGGTTTGAACTTAAACTGCTTTCTGGGCTCTCCTCTTGTATGTTCACCTCAACCCAAATTTTAAACATGGCACTGATATCAAATTTAAACCCGGGGACATGAGTCCAATAGCTGATTCTACACAGCAAATGAAAGTAAGCAACACACACAAACGCTAGGTCTCTGGTCATTTTTCCCTAAATAAATGGTGACATTTTTAATTTCACAGGAAACATTTTATGCGCAGGTGTCTGTAATTTCCATGCATGCACTGTCACCACTCATGTTAAGAATATTACAAAAAAACATTGGCACTGGCAACATATTGTCTGATGTTGATACTGTTAACAAAACCTTTTCCGTTTTTCCTGTATTCGACTACTCTAGACCTCAGATGTGTTCATTTTGATGTATTTGTTTCAGCACCAAGAAGGTTGAGGCCTATTGGGTTTTATTCTTGTAGGCATTGCACCTTTTGTAAAAACATCAAGAATGTATTGGTGTATTTGCTAGCCAAACTGTGGGGAATACAGTATCAAACATATTACATACAGTTCAATTTATGTTGTTTACCATCTTTTCCTGTCCCTGTGGTCTTCAGTATGTAAGCAAGACTGCCCGCCAATTAAGAACAGGCATTACAGAGCACACAGTCTCCATACACAGAGCTGCTTTAAAGTCTCCCTTGGCGCACCGTTTTTCGGGAGGCTACACACAGCCATGGAGCTCACCTTCTGTTGCATTGGCCAGATAAAACATTCTTCCAGACATACTGATTTGGAGACAACTTCTCCGTTGCTAATTTTGACATTTTGACTGAACGACTCACCACAAGATGGACACCATTATGTTAGTTGACCATCACTGGTTGACTGTATAATTGTAAATGAAAAGCATATTCCAATTACAACTAACCACTTACTAGATGATAGGATACGTCACACTGTTTCGACTGGATTCAGGTGTGAATAACCATTATATTCTGTGTTGAACTGTATCATAGACACTGTAGGAAAGAATGTAATTTCCAACGCTATATTTAAAATACTAAATAAGTAATGCAAGTAAATGTATAGTAAACTATTGCAGTATCTAAAAAAATAACAGTAGAAGCACAAGTAATGGGAAAATGTTCTCATTCTAAACTGGGCCTGTCATGATCTTGAGATTTTATCTGATGGTTTATTGCCATATAAATCATTAAATTATTTTTTTTATTTAATATATGCAGTTATTAAAGTACAAGTTTATGGTGGAAATTGCCTAATTGTTCCCTAGCTGTTGATACTTAGTAGTTTGCAGCAACACAGCTTTTTCATGTAAACATGCCCAGTTTACTTATAAATAAAAAATAAAAAATTTTTAAAAATATCACTGTGGAAGGTAACAACTGTGTAACATAATTACTGTCATCTATCATAATTGTGAACAGACAAGTATGTAACGGTTGTCATAAGTCAAGTTCTAATGACATGTTTAAAAAGCGCGAGTGTGAGAATATTTACATGCCTTTGTTTGTGTTGTAATATTGCAATATTCTGACCTTAATTGGTTGTTGCCGTTGTAATGTGCAGGAATAGCACACAGAGCTTGTGGCACATTTTAAGCTCAAGGCCCTTCCTTGGCTAGCTCAGAGTTATTCAGCCATTTCTAATGCTCACTACTGTATAACACTTCAGTTGGTTTTGCGCCTGTTTAAGCAATGAATGTGTTATTTTTGCGGACCGCCAGAACTTCCATGTCCTTGGACTTTCAATGCTCCTTTAGAAGACTTCCATTATTCTAGTCTGTGGGTTCACATTAAGTGTTTGTCTGCCTCTGTATCTTTGTGCCTGTTGGGGTGTTTGTTTGCCTCGTCCTATCTGGGTGATGTTTATTGTTTTATGTGGCATTCACGTAAGTCTGAGCAAGTGTTTAAACCCAGATGCAACCGCATACAGTCTCAGTAAAGACATTCAGGAGAAGCCAACAGAACAGGGTTCTGCTTGTTTTTATTATTTATGTGAATCACAGGTTCATGACCTTCTGTATATTTTTCTCCATTTAGCCCAAGTACACTTATGTCCCTTTAAATGAGCTGAAGCACAGGAGAATAGTGAACGTGTATGGCGTGGTGACATTCTTCAAGCAGCCTTTTCCGACTAAAGGCACAGGTCAGTCTCCAAAAAAGCAGTAATGGTGTATCTTGCTTTCATTGGTGCCCTCGAGCTTGGAGTAATTTTAATGGAAAGACTGCTCTCAGTCGTGCTCTTAACATTTCATGGCCAGCGCAGAGACTAGTGACTTTGGAAATGGCATGATGGCTGAGAAGGTGATTGGGGTAGAGCACTTATCACATTACATGGAGGTCAAAATGGGAGCTCTTTTAAAGGAATGGCTGTTGGTTGAAGAGCGTCTCTCCATGAGGGCTCAATCAACTCCGGCCTTCGTATTAGTCATAATCAAAGGCACTTTGAGATCATTGTTGTACTTTTAGCATCTTAAGAGGAATTAATCTTATATAAGCTTTTTAAAAAAATCAGTTAATAACTAGCCTGTCACAATGACTTGATGAATGTCAGTTAATTTAAAACATTCATTGAGTGCAATTCACGTTCTCAATTAACTGTTCCCGTGGTTACTATTGAATGATTAACAGGGAGGCCTTAGGTCATTATAAAGCTTTATTCAGCAGGTTCAACTCAAGTGGGTGCATGTTAGTACTCAGGTTATTTTTGCATGTGTCCCCACAAGAAAGGAAACCTAGAGCAGGGTGTGTAGGTTTGTAGTGTATTTCCATATATATGATTAATTAATGATTAGTTAATTAACCAATCAAAACAATTGCTAGATTACTTGATTACCAATGTAGTGATTGTGACAGCCCTAGTAACAGTACACTCTACCTTCTGAATTAATTGAGTTAAGATTTTAATAAGTATATCTAGTGTTAAACACACTTCTATATCTGTCTCCATTACTTGGCTTCATTCTAAAAGCTTTTTTTCCCCCTCATATGCCTCTTTGTTCTTTCACATTCCTCTTTTCTTATACTCCCCTGGACTCTGATGCTCGTATGAAATCCTTCCAACCCTCGGGTCATGGTGTAGATCACAGCAAGGAAACCAAAACAGTGGAACTAACCAATTACAGCCCTTCCACTCCATCAGGGTGCCTGACCGCTCCAGCGTCACGCAATTATGTGTGCCTTAACACATTCAGATCATTGATCATACTTTAGATTGTGTCATGCTGGCACCTTGTAAAGTGGTGAAAATCAATCCTCATCTCAGTCAAAGGCTCCTGTCGATGGATCGTTGTGATGAGCAGAGAGAGTGTCCCAGCTCGCGTCCAATTTAATCAGCCGAAAGAGTTGTGCACATGCATTGTGTCCAAAGAGGCAAACACTTGATGCCAGATCAATGCTGAATGTGCAAGGCCATAGTGCAAGTAACCAGCACAGTTTTAGCTTTGAACTGGTAAACCTACCTTGAATGTATCTTATTGACACTGAAAGTTTTGAACATGTGTTTCTGTATTTTGTCCACACTTTTATCTTGTCTGGGGCTGTGCATGCATTAATGACACTGGAGTTTGGAGACCGTAGAATGAGAATGTCTGGATTATCTTACCGTACCTATGCATGTTCTCTTTCTTTACCAGGTTTAATTGTATAATTTAATAGTAACTATTGGACCAGCATAATTACTCTTATGAACTGCAGTAATGCATTTGGCAGTGTTTGTGCTGCAATAAGACTAATGTTTATGATGCTTGTGTACTTGTTTTTTTTTTTCTTTTCTCAAACTGTCTCTAAATGTCTAGAGAAATTAACCTCAGTGTTGGGTTTGTGAGATTATTAATATTAGTGGATGGCAGACAAATTTTGTTTTACCTACTTAGATAGGCTCCCTTGTAATAGAAAGTGTTTTATTCATGCCTGTTTATTTAGTGCCATAATATATTGTATAAATTACATTACGAAAAGTGTAGTGCTGTGGATTTTAACAAAGAGTCTACTGATTCTCCATAGACTACTGCTCTACACTGAAGATCACTGACCAGTCTAATGCTAAAGTTGGGTGCACTATTTTCAGTGAAAGGCTTGAGGATCATCCTAAAATCTTTAGAACTGGAGACGTCATTCGGCTCCACAGAGTGAAGGTGAGAAGATCGGCTGACTAAATTTGCTTACTTTATTGTGCTTATTCTTTCATACGTCACTATTCTTTAACACTAAACACTATAATGAAGTCTAATGAAAATAGTTAATTTATGTCTATGTAAAGATTTAAATATTCAGTGTTTGGTACCTCTCAACAGTCTCAAATTTTCAATGGATCCATGACTCTTCTGACCAGTGTGGGCTGGTCTGCTGTCACGTTTGATGGAGTGATTGACAGCCCCATTGAACCTCGTACATCAAGCCAGACTTTCCATTTTGATGAAGCTGACAAACGTGCAGTGGAGGCTCTGCGCCACTGGGCAGCGAGCCAGTCACTGTTGGCCAGTGAGCCTACTGTCCCGCTGTCCTCAGTGCAGCCCAAGATGTACTTTGATCTGACCTGCCAGCTGCTAGCAAAAGCCTGCTTGGACAGTAGATGCATTCTGCTTAAGGTGAATGACATAACATAAATAGGCCACACTCACAGTCAGAATCTCAATAGATTGCAGTTTTGTATTCCCTTCAAGTTCTGATGATGTGTTATAGCAACAGGCTTACTTAAACTGGACGTAGTATATACTCCTTCAAAGAATCCCCTCATGACTATAATCTGTTTAAGAGCATAAAAAATCCTGCAGCTTGCCCAAAAAAGGGCAACCATATCTGCATGCCCTTGGAGGTTGTAGTACAGTCTGTTAATCATACAGACTTTGCAAAGTGCAACAGATCAAGGCTGTTCATTTTCCATAAATGCCACGATTTCCAGCTTTCTCAGTACATAAGCCAAAAATATAAGATGGTGTGTCAAAACACCTCCCACAGTCCCTGAAAATGTGAGGAGCTGTGAAAAACATATCAGATTGTTATTTTATGAAAGTGCTTGATCATGTCGCAGTTGCTTTCTTTTTCAGGTATGGGATGGAACAAAGTGTGCGCACCCTCTGCTAAATGTGGCTGTGGCTCCAGAAGCCTTGGAGGGAGAACCCACAAACTCTCAAGACAGAGAGAATCTGACGGCCAACATTCTGGTCTACGACAACCATGTTGAGTTAGCCAGAACATTGAAGGTGAGAGACAAAACATGTCACATGTTCAAGTTAAATATAACGGTACATCATAAAGTTCTTTCATAGGCTTGTTTTCTTCAAAGATTTGCAAAAAGAGGCACAGAATTGTTGCTGCATCATATTAAGCTGTCTTGCTGTAGAGTTTCCCAGAAAGCATAATTTTGGTGACTTGGTAGCTTTTGAAATGGTTTGCTAATAAGTAAACCATAACCCCAGTGCCCCTAAAACAGCTGTCAGCTTAGCAGTTGGGGGCCCTCATGAAAAACTAGAGCAGTGGTTCTGAAGGTGTTGTTTAAGATGTGTGGTTTGTCGAGGGGGGAGGACCTGATTGTCTTTTCAAATTATGTAACGTGGATAGGGGCCTGTGCCACAGTACATCCAAAATAAAGATTATCAATGCGATCATCAATACTTGAATTAGGCGTGGGCAATATAGAAGCAATATAGTGTCACTTATAGTTTCATAAGCATCATAGAATTAGTTGGTACAGACTAAAAAGCTCTTATCATTGCCACATTTAAACACCCTTCAAAAATGGTTATACGTGATTTTGTACAATTGAATACAAAAGGAACAATTACTCTTTCTAATCTACACTGTACTAAATCAAATTAAACCAGACTTAACTTGTAAACTATGCTTTCATTAATAAGACTGTTGATGGTCTTCGAGTGCTGACAATATGCTGAGAAAAGCAGTTAATCATAGTGATAAAATATTGCCATTTTCTTACCTCTCGCTTAAATGCTAAAGCATTTATTCCAACTAAATAGCAGCCACAGACAATTATTTAAACAGTCTAATGTGTTTGACATTTCAAGAGTTGGTGTATGGGGGTCCATGGATTTACTTTTCCACACTGGCTGAACTAGAGGATTGTGGGTTTGATGGCTTTAAGAACTGCACTCGGGTCAAACTGCATAGCTTCTTACTTTGGTGAATAATTCCACATAATACTTAAGTGCACATCAAAAGAAATTTTCATTTTGAAATTATTCCAGGGTCATTAATACCTGCCTTTACTTCACTCTACATTGATATACCATCCAATTTAAACTGACCACCTGCACTTTAACTTCATAGTTATTGTTTTATTTTATATCCGGTGTACTGGAACACTGAAATAAAGAAATACGTTTGCTTATACTTCTGGGCTGCAACATTTAAATGTAACCTGAAATCATGCAGAGCTAGCATCTACTAAGAAAAATATATTGTCTATTATTAATGAATCGATGTTAAAGTACAAAAGTTTGTAGACACATGCCAACCTTTCTTCTGAAATTAAGGGTATGAAAGAGTGCTTGTCCCCTCCTTGCTGCAGTAACAGCCTCTATTCTTCTGAGAAGGCTATTAGTAGATGTGGAAACATGGCTTTGAGGATTTCATTCAGCAACAAGAACGTTGGTAAGGTCAGGTAATGTTAAATGACTAGTTCTGGATCACCAGTGCCACTCCAACTCATTCCAAAGATACACAATTGAGCTTCATTACGCCGGAGAACACAGTCCAACTGCTCCACAGCCCAATCCTGTGGGTATTTATACCCTTTCATCCCGTGTATTTTTTTATAGTGTGTTTTAGGCATGGATGCCGTCATTGTTCTTTCTCTCTTTTTTTGTGTTTGTGTGTTTAGAATGACACATTTCCTAATTTTATAGCTTTTTAAGGCTGTAAATAACTGTTTTGGGCCATATGATTAAAACACATTCTCTGTTAACCCCGCTACACATTCCAGGGTTCCAGGGGGGTGGTCTTTCTTGCTGCCATGTTATTTTGTGCTCCAAACCATGCATAGAAGTGATTTATCGCGCCAACACTTGCAGGTGGAAATGTCCTGTAGTTGATGATCACCCAAATGCCGTGCCACATGCCGTGGATTTTCTGAGCATGTGTGTGCTACGCAGCTTTGATGGCCTGGGACAGATTGGCCCTTGCTGTTCTCAGTGGAGCTTTATCGCCTGTCCTAAAGGCAGTGTCACGGGTGCTCAGCAGCACGCACCTCTGCAGTCTTCCACGGCTTCTGGTTGGGGTTTGTGAGGGTGGTCTTGGAGGCAGTAACGTCATAGATGCACATGCTGATATAGCCGGTCACCTACGCAGTGCACTCCGCTGGGTTGGTTGAGTCACTGTAGGTCCCAGTGAGCGTGTTCAAAACAGCCTTGAAAAGCAGGTGGTTTTTGGCAGCTAGATTTTTGTCTGCTTCAGAACGGGCTTTGCACATCTGACGAGTGATCTGTATCCTGGGATCAGTATGACGGAGATGTGATGTCTATGTTAACACAGTCTAGCACCCCACCTCATTGGGAAGTCCACATACTGGTGGAATTTAGGGAGAACTGGTTTGAGATTTGCATTTTTGCCATTTCTGGTGACAATTAACGGTCCATCTGGGTGTGCGTTCTAGAGCTGACTCTAAAGTTTGACTACAGTGAGCCCTGGGTGGGATGTAGAAACTATGAAAACGATGGTGAATTCCAGTGGTAAGTCAAATGGTCAGCATCTAATGGTCACATACTCAAGTGGTGTTAAGCAGTGACCAGAGACCAGCACAGCATTCAAACATGTGTTCAAAAACTCTGGTCAGTCAGAGTTTGGTCAGTCAGAGCGGCACTTCTGTCCACACAAAATGCTTATTGAAATTGTATAAGCTATGCATGCAGTAGAGCATCTGCCAGCAAAAATCTTTGCGTATTAGAAGGGGTGTCTAGATATTTTCGGTGGATTGTGTGTGTGTTTTGTGAGAAGTGTGTTTTTTCTGACTGTTGTGCACTGTATACTCTCTACTGCTGATGGCTGAACAGGCTTACATGCTCCTCCGTGGAACAAACCAGAAGTTTTATGTGTTGTGGTTGAGTTTGTGCTCTCTTATCATTCCTTTCACATTCTTTGACCCATTTTTTTTTTTTTTTTTTTTTGTTTTCTACAGCAGCCCTCAACAGCTGCTGGCCCTACAGCACTCGTTGTTATTTGGGTCATATCAATACCAGCATAATTTGCCTTTCCTCACTGAAAACTGGAACTACACAGGCAATTGGTGGTGCTGTTACATGATCTTTGAAGAGGTGTCTCGAAGCATCAATGATTAGAACTTTGTTTGAGCAGAGTCTTGAGAGAGAATCATGGATCACAAATTCCTAACATTTTTTTAAACTGTAAATTAATGTTCGTTATGCGTCAAAATCCTAAAGCTTTTCAAGATTGTAAACAGTAGATTACTGCTTTTGGAGCATATTTTTAAATCTCTACACATTTTCTGCTTGCCCTGCCACACATGCTACACGAGTTTTTATTTGTTTAGCTGTAATCTTTTATATGTACTGTGGCTGAAACATAGGCTTGTCACTATTATTACTAGGGATGCTCCGATCGATCGGCCGAAGATCGGTATCGGCCGATAATCACATTTTGAGAGTCGATCGGTACTCGTTAAACTTGGCCGATCTTAGGAACCGATCACTATTGATGACGTCAATGCGTGAGGACGTACACGATGAGTGGGGACGTAAATGTTTTGCCGCCGCAGTCATGTCATCGCCGGTGTGGAATTTGTCTCATATTAAGTATCCCGATGTGCATAGTGTTATGCATAAACTCCATTGTAAAGGCATATTAAAATGTTCACTACATAATAAATACTTCTTTGT
>JBBIGA010000126.1:10899597-10909597 GCA_037576975.1 Alestes dentex
ACAACCCTCTGCATTTATCCGGACTTGGGACCGGCACAAGGAATCACTGGCTTGTGACCTCTTATGGTTGCATTGCCTGATACCAGTCTAACAGACACATATTGCCATGTCAGTGTCACTGCTGTGCTGAGAATGGTCCCCACTTATATAAATTCTGGTAAATAGAGGTAAATAGGTCCAATGGTGGTCCTGTTAATTGAGGTAGGGTAGCACTGATAAATTTTGCAGCAACAGTTGAGCTACAGTCAGTAATTCTGAACATACCGAGTGCACCTATACTGACGCTGAAGCTTATAAAATAATTTTAATTATGTATCACCTACAGACATGCAGTGTTTTTTTGCTTTTCAGGGGGAGTGATTCCAAAGGACTTTTATTCAGGTAAAAAAAGGAAAATGTTTTCCCCAAATATACAGTGAAATCAGTAAAAAAAAAAAAATTTGTCTTCAAATTTATTTGAAAATGTAGTCAAAGGATAACCCACAAACTTGGATTAACTTGTATTAATTGTGTTCATTCAGTACGGACATGTGGGCACACACTGCAGGAGGTGTCTCTTGCTCATGTGAAGAGATCCACTGCGCCTGCAATTTGTCATATTTGTGCCCAGGTGAAGTCTTACCAGCCACAGAAGCTGTACCAGTCTCTTAAGATCTTCTGCCCCCAATGTAAAACGATGTAAGTCCTAAACTGCACTGCATGTTCTAACACAGATATTCATTTAGATGAACAACAGGCAAGAATGTTTTAGTATTCAGGATCTATCAATACTTCCGGTTTCCCTGTGATCATGTTTCACCCTGCAGATGTTGGCTTCAAAGAACTATATCCTTGAGAAAGGACACAAATGTGATCTGAACTCCAAGATTGTAAAATATAGCCTTGATTGACTCTTGATATATCAGATCGGATCAGTACATACATAATTGAATTGAGATTCTAGATGCTGCCAGAGTACATGTTAATGAGAAACCCTGCTGTTGTGACCAGTGGTAGAAGGTAATCTGCATAATGTGACTCTGCAACAGGAAAGAGGTCCCTGATGACAAGTCCATAGCTCAGGTGTTTCAGGAGGCTCTCAGAGGCAACAGGCAGGTCTGCCGTGAACCCTGGGCAGTTACCTCTTCAGTGGATTGCGTAGAGCTAGGCAGAAAAATCACCATGCATGTGTCTGTTGACATGGTGCTGGACAACACTAAATCCCAGCTGCTTTTTCTCGAGGGTAGGTTTGTCTGTTCATAGAGAGCAATGTTTTTTTTAGTTTTTCATGGATTGAAATGCATGTTACACAGAGAGAGGTGTTTTACAAGACTTTTTATGGGCTTTCAAAAGGTGTGACCATGGATGAGATGTGTGTGATATCTGGTGCTCATAAGAACGTGGTCCCTGTGTGGTCAGAGGACAGGAGAATGAGGCTGCTGGACTTCCCTGCCCCATTCCTCTTCTGTGGAGACAAGCGATATTATGGGTAAGAAACAGAAGTGTTATGCATTCATGTACAAAGATCAGCCACAACATTAAGATCACTGCTTTTAGGAAGCAACTGAATAGTCAGTTTTTGAAGCATGGAAAAAAATGTGCAAGCTTAGGGATCTGTGCAACTTTGACAAGTGGGCCAGGACATCTCCAAAATGGTAGGCTATGTGCCAAGTTAAGCCAAGTAGGGTTTTTATTGTTATTTCAATCAAATATACAGTACACAATTAAACAAAACAACATTCCCCCTGGACCATGCTGCAACGCAAAGAATGAAAACTGAAACAGATCAAGACAGAAGTGTAGATAGGACAGGACTACACAGATTACAAATAAAAAGTGTGCAAGACTCTTATCTAAAAAGTAATATCCGCATTAATTTCTAGACTGAGCAACAAAAGCAACAACAGTACGAGTGTAAATGAATACAGTATTATGATGGATAATGTATGCTAGCATTGTGTATTCAGTGGAATCATTAAGTGTGCAAAAAATTCAAGGATTGAGGTAGGAGCTGCAGTAAATAATTGTGCCTTCAGAAGCAGTAATAGTATTAAAGTTCAGGGGTGTTCCTGTGGTTAGTAGCTACCAAAATTTGTCAGAAGAAAGGCAACCAGTGAACCTGTAGGTGGATAATGGATGCCAAAGTCTCGCTGATGTGCGAAGAGCGCTAGCCCACCTGTCCCAATCCTACAGAAGAGCTATTGTAGCACAAATTGCTGAAAATGTAATGCTGTCTGTAATGACAGCACACACATCACTGCTTGTTCGTGTATTGGGCTGCGTATGCTCCCGTGCTGACCCGTTCACTGCCAAAAGCACCTACAATAAACGGGAGTATCAGAAATGGACCATGGAGCAACGGAAGATCATGTCTAATCAATCACGTTTTCTTTTGCATCATTCTTGTACTTCAGCCACTTACCTGAAGTTCTGGCCAATGTCTGTTGGGAAGCCTTGGGTCTTGGCATCCGTGAGTCGCCTTGACATGTACCACCTACCCAAACATTTTGCAGATCAAGTACAAACCTTCATGGCAACAGTTTTTCCTAATGCCAGCTTCTTTCAGCAAGTTAATGCACTCTCCCACACTAGACAGACTGTTCAAGAATGGTTTGACAATGACTTTAAGGTGTTGACTTGGGCTCGATGTTCCCCAGATATAAATCCTATCGCGCATCTGTGGGACACACTAGTTTGATCTGCAGCGAATATCTTGGTGCTAGACATCACAGCACACCTTCAGAGGTCTTGTGGAGTCCATGCCGTGATAGGTTAGTGCTATTTTTGAGGCACGAGGAGGTCATACACAATTTACAGTAACTCCCTGCTAATACGCGGTTCAGCAGTTGCTGCATCAGTCTCTCGCGGATTTTTTCTGAGAACCAAACTAATAATTGTTTGCAGAAACCCCTGCACCAATGCAGCAACTGCAGATATCTTCTACTTTTTTTTTTTTTTTTTTTTTTTGCTTTTGTGACGTCCTGTCCTGGTCCACAACACCCCTTCGACCTTGTGCTGGTTGTTTACACCCAAACATAAACAACCCAGCAAGAGGGCGAGGGGTGTAACGGACAAGGCCTGGATGTCACAGTCACCTGTACTCAGAGGCGGGAGGTTTGAAAGTTGCCAATCCGAGAACGTTATTTATTTCTCCTTGCTGCTGATTGGCTGCCACCCTTTGATGCATCTGTGCCAGCTGCAGTCCAGAATGTCTCCCATGGAGCATCTTGAGTGTTCTTGTGTTTTTCGTTTTGTTCCTCTTAAAGCCTTATTACTGTAAATTAAATGAATTTATTACTGTATTTATCAAAAAAACACACATTTTTTTAACACATCACATCACAGTTTTACACACTACGCAGGTGCTCTTGGAACGTAACCCCTGCGATAAGCGGGGGTTTACTGTAAACAGTTATATTTACTGTAATGGCAAATTGTTATATCCATATTGCCATATTGCAGTTATATTGTTGCATATTGTAACTGCCTATCAATAGCATGACCAAAATTACTTAGACTTGTTGGATGTTGATTCATCTCAACACCTACAGAAACGCCATGGTGTATATGATTATAGCAATCATCATAACCATATATTATGCAGCCTTAATTAGAACATTGAAAATTTTCTGGTGGTAATCATTCCTCATAGTTTCTGAGCAAAGTAATGTTTAGAGCTCCTCTTTACTGTACCAGTGTTTGCATGTTTCAGCTGTAAACAGTGCTCTCGATCCTGCTATGTGGAACCTGACGTTTCTGGAGTAGAAGTGTGGGACGCGCATAATGTAGCCAAAGGTATTCTACATCCTAATATAAATACCAGATAACCATCCATAATCTCACTACGTGGATGTATTGTTCTATCTTCATCTATTTCTTTCATTATCTCCTTTCTTCACTGTATCAGTTCTTGGTGTGCAGTTGATGCAGTATGCACTGATGATGAAGTTTGAACTTGAGGATGAGACTGGCACAGTTGAGGCTTTTCTTTGGGAGGATGCGGTGAGTAAATGTACTTTATTAAACATTGATTAATATGATAAATGCCTTATTAAATGGTAGTCATATGTGTGATGTTAAACCCTTTTATTCCTGACTGAAAACATGTGATTTTAATATCATCCCGGAATTTTTTTAGAGGAAAATTGTGATTCTTGAGGACTGGCTAATCAGAATGATAGGACAAAGAACAGTATCTGGGGAAAATAATTTTCTGGGCAAATGCAGAACTCATATTTGAGCCAGAAAACAGAAATACAAAGTTTGTCAAGGAAAAAAAAGGCAGTTTAACCAGGCAGGTGTTATTTTGGCATCTCTCTTCTCATAGCAGCTCTTAAAGAAGTACCAAATCCCACAGGAAAACCCTTACTCAAGGGTTTACAAACCCTTACTTACTGGCCTGTAGTGTATATGTATGATGATCATATATCTTTTAAAAAAATTAATGATCAGTTAAATAAATGTAATACATTCAAATTTAACTCTCCAGCTCCAAATGTTATTCTTTCAAGAAGTTTGTGAAAGGTTGGAGAGCCTGTATTGCCAAATTCTCAACATTCTGAAAACACGGAAAGCCCTCCTGTAAATGTTGGTCTCAGACACAGCACAGAAGGTTGGCATTTTCATGAATGGATGATAATTATCAAGGACAAAATGAAAACAAACTTTCAGTATTTAGATGCTCAGAAGCAAACACGCCTCAGGGAGTTGTGGTTTATTGTGGAAGGTGTCATCTTTTTAGATAACTCTCAGTACCTCAGTGGGACTGAATATGTACAAATCTCAGATTGTGGTTTTCAGAGAGCCAAAATTACTTGGACACTTGGTCTGCACAACAGTTGTACATGTTTTTGTAATTACTGAGGCTGGCTGCATAGTCTGTTATATACTCTCCCCAATGGGGGGGCTGTTTCCTAATGTGGTGCTTTGGTGTGACTCCTTTTGTTTATAGGAGAAGTTTTTTCATGTCTCTTCTGCTGACATATCAGCCAGTCAGGAATTGCAAGACAAGGTTCAGACCATCATGGACCGACTTCAGCCCCCAGGAAGTAACATGGGTAAAAATCCTACCATGATTAGCTTACTAATGTGTAATAATGCACAATATACACGTTTTTCAATTTCAAATATGGGTTTTTGCATCAGTAATTCCTTTGTTTCACTCCTTTTCTGCAGAAGAACGCCCGTGGCTGGAGCTCTGCCTCAGTGCCTACAACGTAGAGGAGAATGGAAAGACTCTGGTGTGCTACCAGATCACAAACACAGAAACCAGGGAAAATTTCTAGGCCACCCCAGTCAGGCCATGGAGCTTTTCCTTTAAATGAAGGATCCCACTGTAAAAGCTACTACGATACATCTTCTGACCAAAAACATTTCAATCAGGCAGCTGACAAACTGACATATGAAGGTCAAAACACTGCAGATAGCAAGAAGAAGAGCCAAGAATGTATATGGCTTCAACTGATATGAAGTTTTTGTGTCTAGTGCAGAAATATTTTTTTATTTTTATTTTTTAAAAATGGTTGACTAAATGGCCCAAAGTTTGTTTATTTAAAAACTGGGTAAGATGGTAGAGGGTTTTGCTGCTAATGAAAATATTTTCTCAGGTCTGATTAAAGGAATAAAATATTGATACGGTTAAAAAATTAGTATATTAGCAGTATATTAGCAAATTAATTATTTAATGTTTATATTCAGCAAACTAGTCTCTATATTTTTACTCCCTTCATATTTTCCTCTTTGAATACCTGCTGTCTGTTTTGAATGCCTTAGGCTGCAGTTTGCCTGTGGGTAGTGTTAAATCCTTAGTTTTATTCATGAATAGAAAGAGGTGTAGATGACATGAACCATATGTCTTTTTTGCCTTTGTTTGTGTAGCCTGTATCTGTTGTTGGCAGATACGGATCCTATATGTCTTTCAGTCTTGTCAATGCGACATGCTCATTTTGTTTATCAAATTCTGCCCAATAAATATTGCCCAATGTGTGCTTTTGGCATTGTTGAGCTCATCGGTGCCTCCTTTCTTTTTACTGATAACACTCAATTTGATTTCAGCATGCCTGCTGGTTTGGCTGTCTTTGACGATAAAAGAAATGTGAATGCGAGTAAAATGGCAAAACAGACACCAACCACAGACCAGAAATATCTATACTTTATGTAAAGGAACTGCCTAATAACTGCAAGACCAAAACAGCCTCAAACAGCTAAAATGCCTCTGATGTCCTGAATACGGGTGGACAGTGTGCAAAATGTGCTGCAATTTAAGAACAGTTCATCTGTAACGGGTGAAAATGGTTCAAAATTGCAGCTGACAGTTTGTTCTTTCGTTCTCTTGAGCACATAACTGCGTCAATGCAAAAGCCCAAATAATCCTCCTCACAGACCAAAAATGATTTATACTTCGTTCTTTCGCAGCTGAATCGGGCGATCTAGCCTGAAGCCTCGTCGTTTCTTCTTTCATAAATTCTTGAAAGGTCTCCTCTTATTTGCTCTTGAATGAAGGCATTGCCCTAAATCCTGCACTGCTCATGTGCATGAACACACACTGTATTTACACTTTCCTGCTCCAGTGTATCTAGTAGAGGTACTAGGGGCCGTCTGAGGACTGGGGTGGAAATGCTGATACAGAGTACAGAGCACTCCCATAATATAGTGTGTGTAACATATTGTCATCAAGGTATTCATTCAACTAAACTTTGTTCTTTTTGTATATTAATTCGTTTTCTTTTGCTTGTGTAAAGCATTTGAACTTTTCTTAAAAAAGCACCTTGCAAATGAGGTCGCTACTGTGTCATTAGTGAAATATTAATGCTCTCCTGGCTCATTTCTCACTAAGTTATGGCTGTTTAAATTAACTTGCTTTTAATAATTAACATATATGAAGAGCAGGTAAACATTACACGGAGAAAGAATGCTTTATGTTTTGATGCCGTTTGTCGCCCATGTGATGAAAAAAACCCCCAAAAAAACATGGCATGCATTACTTTAATAGTGGCCTGCGCTTCATGTTCCACTTCAAATACCTTTCACTAAACAAATCCCACACAAAATGCATTAAGCAAAACATGTCCTTGGCAATGCATTGCAGTATAAATGCGTCTTGTGTTTAGTGTTGCAGTAAGAACTGGCCTGGGTGGGGTTGGTCTTTCTTAAAAAGCACCTTGAAAATGAGGTTATTACTGCATCATTACTGAAATTACACTCTGTCTCATTGCTCAAGGTGTGAGTGTGTAAATAAATGAACGTTCTTTAACTAATCAACATAAATCAAGAGCAGATAAATATTACAAGGCGGAAGAATGATTTTAGTTTTGATGGTGTTTTGTCACCCATGTGGGGTAATGCATTCCTCTACTAGTATGTGATTGTTTTTTTTTTCATTCTAAAATACATTTCACTTCATAAATCCCACACAAAGTATATTAAGCAAAAAATGGTAATGCGTTGCAGCGTATATGCGTCTGCGTTAGGGCTGGAGTAAGAGCTGGCCTTGCTGGGAGGGTGGTGAATGTGTACCCCTGGATCATGAGGCTGGCATGGTGGGCTTTCTCCCACAGAGAGGCGCTCTTTCTCCAGGCGTCTCCTCCTCCAGCAGGCGCCTCCCTGAGAGCCTCCAGCAGGAGCTCTGGAGTCAGAGTCACTGTCCAGCCTCGCTGCTCCATCACCCTGCACGCTGGAGAGGTGGGGGGCTTGGGAACAAAACATGAGGGAGACCTGGGGATCCGTGAGATCGTGCTGAACTTGAGAAAACAATTCGTCTTTTAAATCTCTGCACGAGCTGCAAGTCATGTTTGTTTGGACAGTTTTTGACGGATCTGTACCCTGGACTCAACTTCCCCCGTGTGTAGAAGTAGCCCGGTGGGAATAATGCCTTGAAGTTGGTCTCGGTGGGTTTCTAGACGTGGAGCAACATGGGGGCACAGATGAGGCGCTTGTTTTGGCTGCTGGTGTTATATGAACTTTTCTCACTTCTTACACTCGGACACAGCGGGGAGAGCAGAAATGAAGACCACAGACCCCCGGACAGCGTGGGCGCAACGAACACGGGGCTTCTGGCTTCCAGGAGGGTCTCCAGAGACGCGGGGGAAGGTGGGGGGCAGTCTGAGGACGGGCAGGGGTATGAGATTGTTACAGGTGGCAGTGCTACACTAAACCCAGCCGTAGAGGAGCCCACACAAGGAGTCCTGCCTGGACACACGAGCCGAATCCACGCCGAACTGTCCCCCGGCCGCGCGCCCCGGCGGAGACCCCTGAGAGACGCCCATCGGCACAAAAGAGCGACGATGAGCACCGGGCAGGCCACAGAGCGCCCCGAGCCCTCAGAGGACAAGTGGGTACCCCTCCCAAAACCTCTCGCCCAGAGCCTGAACCAGTCCGAGCCCTCCGCCGGGTTTACTCTGGACACGGGTCTGTTCACCGAACCGGAGGGAGACTATGAGGACGCCACCCCTTTCGCCCCTATTAACACTCGGCCCAAGCTGCCCAAGATCAGAAACCCCTTCTACCCTCTGACCAGTGAGGCGTACGGCGCGTACGCCATCATGATCCTGTCCCTCATCATCTTCACGGTGGGCGTCATTGGAAACATCGCCATCATGTGCATCGTGTGCCACAATTACTACATGCGCAGCATCTCCAACTCGCTGCTCGCCAACCTGGCCCTCTGGGACTTCCTCATCATCTTCTTCTGCCTGCCACTGGTGATCTTTCATGAGCTCACCAAGGACTGGCTGCTCGGAGAGTTCTCCTGCAAAGTAGTTCCCTACATAGAGGTAAATGTCCACGTGCAGTCTGGTGGCCTGGTGGTTAGGGAGATACCCCATGCAATCAGAACGCCAAGGGTTCAAATCCCATGGCTGCTGGTGGCATTATGGAGGTACCCTTGAACAAAGTACGATCCCCACACACTGCTCCCTGGGTGCTGTGTTCCTGGCTTCCCGTTGCTTCACTTGGTGAATGGGTTAAATGCAGAGAATAATTTTGTGCTGTTCACACTGTATGCTGTGGTGTGTTCACATATGACAGATGGTCACTTTACACTTTAAGGGTCTTTCACATAGTCCTGTTGAAGGATTGAAGCCCTGGCTGCACCATTAGTCTGTGTAAGAGCTGGAGGAGAACTCCAGGAGAAGAGTCTGAGAATGCCATCTAGATCAGTGACTCCTGAGGTACCTGTGTGTCTTCCCAACTCCCAACACACCTGCTCCTACTAATTAGACCATTAAGCATCTGTTTCACAGTTTAAGTGGGTGTGTGAACACTAAAATGTGCAGAGCAGGGTGTACTTCAGGGCTGATTTGGGAACCACTGATCTAGAACATTTCTCTTAGATGGGTGATGATCCACAGCAGCAGAATTGCAAATGATTTGTGACGTATGAAAATGTAACCATCAGACAGTTTCTCCAGCGAAAATCATATTTCCCCAACAGACGTGCCCAATTGGGCATAGTCATTTTCAGGCTTACACTGTAGTGTTTTTAGGTCTTTGCTCACTAAATAATATACTGTAAATAACTCGAAAATACTCAAAGTAGCTATAACACATCCTGCCTCAGAGAGTTTTTATAAACTGGCGGTTTATATGCTTTCAAGGAGAAAAAATGAGAAGAAATTGGTATATTTATCTGGCATCATCACATTTTCTTATATTTAACACAAGAAAACAAAACCAGACACTTTATAAGGCAGGTGTGGTTTCTATGAAAAGCTTTCAGAAGGTGCTGTAGTATTTTTTTTTGTTTTTTGTCTTGCTCGAGTGCGTGTTGAGAGGGGTGTGTCTCCCACAGACACAAAGAGACAGTGGCGTTGCCTGAGGGCAGAATTAAGACAGAATCATGCGCCGCAGAGAGACGGTGGTGACTGGTGTCGGAGTGCTGCTCTAAATCTCTCAAACTAGACTCTACCCCCAGTGCAGGCCCGTGTTTTAATACATGTGCTAAACTGCTGTAGTCAAATGATTTATGTTCGACACTTTACTGAGAAGTTTAGACTGATGCAGGACCTGTGATTCAGTTCTTAAT
>JBBIGA010000126.1:10910901-10929449 GCA_037576975.1 Alestes dentex
CTCTCTCTCTCTCTCTATCTATCTATCTCTCTCTCTCTCTCTCTATCTATCTATCTATCTATCTAGTCTTTCTTTCTTTCTTTCTTTCTTTCTTTCTTTCTTTCTTTCTTTCTTTCTTTCTTATCTGCTCTATTTTCCTGTGCAGAGAAACAGATTAAGGCATGTCAGCTGTACTGTACTGACACTGCTCATGTGCATGAAACACAGTGTTTACACCTTATGGAAAGAGTCACTTTGAAGGGTATTTTGGGAAACATATAGAGAAGGGGGGGGGGGGCAGTTGCTTTGCACAGCAATACAGTTTGCTAGCGGCAGACAAATCTAGCACGCCACCATCTACAGACATCACAATTGTTTATAGGTGGTCTGACGTGGAAGGTCAGCTTTGTGAAAAACAAGTGGTTTGGAGCAGAGGCTGGATCAACATGCAAGACATATTTGAGGGGAGAGGAATCCCAGCGTTGCAGTGTTTTGAGGTCATACTGGGTTTGTGCATACATTTAGCTCACATTAGAAAATACAAAGAAGAGAGTGTAATTACAAGCATATGTGTGAGTCTGTGCTAACGCTCCCTGGGCTGAACGACTTATTTTCTAAATGAAATACGTACACCCACTTCACAGAATACACTTCTGCGCTGTTTAATGCACAAGAACAGTGTAGTTGCCGAATTTAACAAATTGTACATTTTTGTCTACAGAGAAATCCCACATTTATGTATGTTGTCTGCAGAGGATGTGCTTATTTTCACCTAGAAATTCAGTACTGGGAGTGCTCAAACCTGAATATTACTGTAGATTGCAAACACTTTTCTTCTCTTGAGATGAGGAGTGTGAAAGTGTAAAATGAAGTAAGTTCTATGGGTCAGGAGCAGCTTGGTGATTATTTCATTAGTTGCTCAGCTGTGTTTGTAGCAGGGCAACTTCTAATATATGCCTAGAACCACTTATTTTACCCTACTTACCATAATCCATTTACTATATCTGTTATTTTACCGTGTTTGTTTTAGGGATGCAACCACATGCACCACTTCCATGGTGGTCCTTCCACTAAAACAGGCCTCAAGCCTGAAAAACCACAAAAGCTGTTTTTGAGCGAGGGGCTACAACCATTGCCTTTCTAGCAACATATGGCACAGGGCTCCAGCCAACTGTTGATGCATTATCCTCTTACTGGACATCTTTTGAACTACGGTTACAAGAATATTTTTACTCGCTCTAAAATACATCCTCAGATATGAGTGTGAAATACAGTGAAGTCTAAACGTTTTAACATCTGATGCAGCTAATTCATATTCATTCATGTTTAATTTCTTTGCATTATAGGTGGCTTCCTTGGGCGTAACTACTTTCACTCTTTGCGCCTTGTGTATCGACCGTTTCCGTGCAGCCTCCAACGTGCAGATGTACTACGAGATGATTGAGAACTGTGCCTCCACTGCAGCTAAACTCGCGGTCATCTGGATCGGAGCTCTACTGCTGGCGCTTCCTGAGCTGCTGATCCACCAGCTGGTGAGAGAGGAGCACGAGCCCCCGGACGTGATCCCCTGTGAGCACTGTGTGGTCCGTATCTCCACCACGCTTCCGGACACGCTCTATGTGTTGGGTCTCACCTACAATCGTGCCCGCCTCTGGTGGTACTTTGGCTGCTACTTCTGTCTCCCCACCATCTTCACCATCATCAGCTCTGTGGTGACCGCGCAGAAGATCCGCAAAGCTGAGCGGGTCAGCGTGCGGGGGAACCGCAAGCAGATCCAGCTGGAGAGCCAGATGAACTGCATGGTGGTGGCACTGGCCATTCTCTACGGCTTCTGTGCCATCCCCGAAAACATATGCAACATCGTGTCCGTGTACATGGCCGTAGGTGTGCCTCAGCGCACCCTGGACATCCTGCACCTGGTCAGTCAGATGCTGCTGTTCTGCAAGTCCGCAGTGACCCCCGTGCTGATCCTGGCCCTGTGCAAACCCTTCGGCAGGGCCTTCCTGGACTGTTGCTGCTGCTGTTGGGAAGAGTGCGGCCCACCAAAGTCCTCCACGGCCACCAGTGACGATAACGAACAGGAGTGCACCACCGAGCTGGAGCTTTCACCCTTTAGTATCATGCGCAGGGAAACATCGACCTACTCAGCTGTGGGTACACACTGCTAGGGTCCTGTATCCAACCTATGCCCTATGTGAAATCCCACCCATAGGGCTCTTTAAAAAGGGCTACAACCACTGATCCAACTAAGGGAGACAGGTTATTTTCAAATGCTGCCTTGCTTTGAGTAACAAATGATCTGACTTTTTTTTGGGGGGGCCTACTGGCAACACATAGAGTTACTTTATCTTTTGATTATAGGGACAAAGAGCCACGTGTTTATAACTGGACAGATGGAATTACAGCTGTCCACTGCTGTTTACAGAAGGAAATCATGAGTATTGTTTGTAGTTTAATTTGAGTTCATAGTGATTGTGAATTAACTCACTGTTGTTGTTTTTTTTACTTTTTTTTGCACAATTGTCTTCCACTCTCCCCAGCACACACTTTGTTATAAACTGAACATTTACATCTTGCAAATACAGGGGATTATCTTGAAGTCTCATGGAAAGTAAGATACTGAAGATGGTAGTAAAGATGTTGTATCGTAATGGAAAAATGTGATTCTTATGAATCAGTAAAAAGTGAAGCCTGGCTCCCTTGCTATGTAAGTATTATTTGTACTGTTTTTGTTAGCAGAAGAAGTCTATCCTGCACTTCAGTTGTCACTGTAAAGCACTGAAGAAGCTGTTGTTTTAGCTAAAAATATCACTTTAATAAAAAACGAGGAACTGAAAAGAGATTTGTTGTCAATATTTGAAAATATACAGCAGTGGCCAGAAGTTAACCAACTTAAAAATCTGTTTTTGTTTTAGTTTTTTTATTTAAACCTTATTTATTTAATATTCACATTTTAAATGTATGCAAATTTCACTAAATTGTGTATTCTGATGAGCCTCAGGTGCATCTCCTCATCAGTGCCTTGTGGGGTGCATGCTGTTATTATAAAAAAAAAAAACTTGCTTCCTAAGGTTCACGCTTGGTGAAGGCGTTGGTCATCTGGCCTGCGTGACATCAACAGCATACAGTATTTAGCAAGTGCACACAGAGGCTATTGTCTCAAGCTGGTTACCAGAGCAACATCAGACATCCATAATGAAAAGGTCTGTGTGACGTCACTGGCAGCCATGTATAAGGAGGTTGGCAGCATGAGGAAAGATGTAGGAAATGTTTTTTGGTGAACTGGACAGCTGGAGTTGAGTAATTACAGTCTGTACTAAGGATGTTTGCCTCAGAGGAACAATTTGACTTGTTTTCAGTTTGCCTTATCTGTTTGCCTTATCGCTCTGTTCTGCCTTGCTGGAGGAACAGCTCATGCTGGTACAGTTTGTTCAGGGCATGAGCATAAAGATCATTAATTTCTTCAGTCATTTCTCTTTCATGACATCTGGCTGTGGTTTGTATATAGTATCGTAATGGAATCATTAGGGTGTAGAGCAGCATTTCTTAATCCTGTTTCTGGGGACCACCTGCCCGCAGTTTTAGTTGTTCCCGGCCTCAACACACCTGATCCAGCTCTTTGTCTGATTATCAGCCCCTGTCTGTGCTGGAGTTGGTGCGTTACATTTGGAAATGGGGCGGCACAGTGGCGCAGGGGTTAGCGCTGTTGCCGCACAGCAAGAAGGTCCTGGGTTCGACTCCCGGGTTGGGCGCAGGGTCTTTCTGTGTGGAGTTTGCATGTTAGGTCAGTTGAGCACACTAAATTGCCCCCAGGTGTGACTGTGAGTGTGAATGGTTGTCTGTCTCTGTATGTGTCCCTGGGATGTGCTGGCGACTGTCCAGGGTGTACCCCGCCTTCGCCCATTGCAGCTGGGAGAGGCTCCAGCCCCCCTGACTCTGAGTGCTGGACAAAGGGACAGACGATGGATGGATGGATGGATGGATTAGGAAATGCTTAAGGCTGTGCAATAGAATGATTTATCATTATTGTAATTAATTACCTCGCATCACAGTGTGCTTTTCTGAGCATATAGTTATATTGTCAGCACTAGGAGAACACTGACCAACTGCAGGTTTCAAAGAGAGGGAGATTGTTCTGTTTCAACAGATTTAATGCAGTGTAGTGTGAGAAACATTCAATAAAAATAATTGGCTTCACAGTTCTTAGACACTGCTGACAGTTTTACAACTTGTCAAACTTCGGAAAACAACATTTTACGATACTGCATCAAGAAAACAGCTGTTACATTTTTAAATGCCTCTGTGCAGTAGTGGTACTATGAAGCAGAGCTATCGAGCAGCAAGAGTTTTGTTGTTGTTGGAGAAGTAAACTTGCTGCCAGCCTTTGGTTTGTTGCCCAGTGCCTAAATTACTCGTCTGAGCCATTTAAATAATAAAAGCACATAATGCAGAGATGCAGATTCCCTCTGGACCTTCTCTAGAGTGACGAACAAATGGATGGAACTGCACTAAACAGATAATTATCCGTCACCATTGGGAACAAAAGATACCGTCATGGCAACGCCAGTTCATAGAGAAGAATGCAGCAAGCAGCTCAGCCCGAGTCGAGGGGCAAATCCCAAGCATGCGGTTTACAGTACTCGTGATTTATAGTGGCGTGGAACAGAATATACCAAAAAACACAAGCTATCCACTAATTGAGCTGCAGGGGTTGGAAAGGCTTGTCCAGACATGTGACAGTATTGTCTGAGGAAACTTTCAAGCATTTCAATGTTTGTATCATTCAAACCCACATACTTTTCTGATGAATAATTCATCAGCTCAAATTAACAACAGCCCTGTTAAGTGGTACATGCAGTATGAATAATTAATAAGCAATAAGCTCATTTTGCCATTTTTCCCGGCTGCTGGAGTTATTAGGTCACTGGAAGCTCATTTGGAGTCCATTAAGTAATTACAGCCGGACATGCTTTCATAAAGTTTAAAAAAGAAAATGTAATTAGCCTCGAATTAAAGCAGCTCCTGTTTTGTTCTCATTACTGATTGTATAACGTTACAGTGGTACTGTTTGGATGTTCAGTGTGTGTACACACTCTCCACTGCTCATTCCTGAACTGCCTACTCCGTACTCAGCTCCACAGCTGCAGTGAGAACTAGCCGAAGGTGGCCACCCGATGCCCGTTCGCCAGTAATGAGCTCCAGTGAGCTGCGTGCTCATAATGGCTGTCCTCTCTCGGCGTGCTGTATAATCTGACATATCTGATTTGAGTGGATTTCATTCTGACAGGATAGAGAATGTATTGTCTTGTGTTTGTCTTTGTTGAATTGTTCCTCATTTCTAGGTCACTGCCTGCGATGAACGCTTGAATGCTTTAACGAGTTTGAAATCTCTTAGAGCTCTCCCGTCTGTGGCGAGGGGCTCTGCTTATTGTTACACACACTGTATACACAATGTGACAATTTCTGCATACTTCTCCTGTGAAAGGGTACGATAGTACTCTTGGTGCTGCCAGGTTTTTTTTTTTTCTTTCTTTTTCTAATGAGAGCTTGAAAGACTCTTTGTGTATGTTTACACTTCCATCAGTGCCCTTTGAGGGGCCTAATTGAGCCATCTTAATATTCAAATGCTGCTTAACAAAAGACCACCCCCCACACAGCCACACCCCTTCACTCCATTATCCATGACCGTTGACCATTTACTGAGACATTGCTATAATTTACACAGCTTTTTGGCTGTTAGGTTTGGTGCTTAAATATATAGTCAAGTTAACAAGTTCAGCCCGTGTTAGGGACATTAATGCGGATGTTGGATGTTTATAGTAACTAAAGCCTCAGTCACACTGGTTGTTCTTCCCAGAAGAGACATTTATTATCGCTCGCAGACAGGGAAATCCCACTGCAGCCTAACAAAGTGCCCAAGGCCAGTAGAAATACAGTGACACCGGAGCATAAATAATGTTGAATTGCAAACAGCTTTTGCCTTTGGCTGTAGTCTGGATTTAGCTAGGAATATTTGTCAGGGATGTTTATAATTAGATTTTTGGAGCCATGACATATTCAAGAACCATCCAGGGTTGCTTTTGAAGGGTAATCCTTTAAATAATCTCTCATTTTTTTTCATTTTTCAAGCACCTGGTCACCTGATACACTGTTTAACAGCTGGAAGAGAGGAATCTGGCCGTCTGTCTCGCAGGCCTTCCTGTAAGAATGCAACAGATTAAATTCTCAAAGCCACAGTGTGGCATCGCTAGATTTTCAGGACAACCTGGAATGTGTGTGATTTTATGTCTAAATCATTTAGCCTATGTCTAAATCATCATTGTTAAATAATCAGACTTTTTGTCTAAATGTGAGATTTAATACACAAGTTTGCCTTGAATTAGTTTATAATACATTTTGTTCATACTCATTTTCTTATTTTTGTCATTTGTGACACAAATGAGATATAGCTCTGGAAAAAAATGAGAGCCCACTGCAGTTTATTTTTAAATCAGCCTCTCTATGAGTATGACAATCAGTGTCTGTTAAATTCCTACACAAGCACCTCATTCTGCTTTATGAGGTACTGATTAGTGATCACCCGAATCAAACCTTATTTAATGAGGAAACGTATAAAAACACCACTGTAATCAACACTCTCCTCTCGCAATGAGACCAGTTGGATGGTAAAACACTGCTGGAAGTACATCAAAGGTAATTATTGCCATTTTGTTTAAGAGTGAACAAGAGGTTTGTTTTCTTTTAATTATTCAAGTTCTGTAAACACTGCATCATTTCTCTTATTTTGAGTTCATTTGCTTTAAAATTACGCTTTTAAGAACAATATTTTTATTTGGAAATGAGGAGAAATATTGTCAGCAGTTCTTAAAAACTAAAGCAAAGTTGCTCAGTTCAATATTTACACCTATAAAAGATAAAACCTGAGAAATGGAACCTTTTTGCAGTGGTCTCTTATTTTTTTCCGGAGCTGTATATTCATAAGGAATCATCAGGTGACCACTATCTAGTTTAGTTTTATCCTTTCCCGTCTTTTCTTTCCTCTGTGTAGACTTTCCGGGGTGGCCTGTCAGATCGGGGTATGTAGGCTGACAGAGAGTGAGATTGAAAGAGAAAGGAGTCATATGGTGTGTGTAGAAGTAGCACATGCTAGGCTGTCCTGTTCAGAGCCCTCTGGTCAGAAAAAATAAAAGCTCATTCAACTCAACCTGTCCACACCTCTGAAGACAAATGTTTTTTACAAGTAAATACAAGTAAAAAATAATGGTTACACTTGATTATGTGGTTTCTGACACTGTGTGACATTGTGATCTAAAGAAATGGACAAACGTGCATCACATTGGTAAAATCAATAGGAATAGCTGTCCTGATGCCTGGCTTTTGTTTGTACATCTTTAGATAACAGCACAGCTGTCTAAAGTGCAAAAGTGAAGAAACAAACTTTGGTCTCCAAATGTCCCATCTAAGTGACAGGATTATGTAAGAGGAGGAATTATGTAGATGATTTATTTTTACCTAATTATAGATTAATGCCTAATACTGGTTTCTCTTGGATTAATGCAGTCCACACTTCCCCTCAATAACAACCGTGACTCATCTACCCCGCCAAACAATGCTTGCTTCATTTGTGATATGTGAAAAGCTCTGTTTTTACTCAGCGCAAAGTAAAATTCCACAGTAACACATTTCTTGATTTAGAACTTGCTCATATTAGCATCTATTCATGCTGCTCTTACATGAAATAATGTATAAATACTGATGTATTCACTAAAAAAAAATAGTCTCTACAACCATTTTAAAGGAAAAAATTAACAAGCTACTGTTTTACTCACTTCACATTAGAAGTAAGTGAGCTAGAGCAGTGGGTACAGCTGTCAGTGTGAACTACACAGCACTGAGAGCGTTTACCTCCCTATACAGGAACTGGTCTTTTGTTCTTAAGTAATGAAACTGGGTATAACTCACACTGTGACCAGTGGCCAAGCCTTCCTGTTGTCCGGCCGCCTGACCACTATGCACCACAACCACCATCCCACACCACCCCACACCCCCCCCATCAACCCCCCATCAGCCCCCATTGACCTGAATCACACTGATCCTAACCAAGGCGCTAAAGCGCTGAGATCCAGTTGCTTGTTTTTTAGTTGTTTTTTTTCCAACATTAAATGTTATGCTAAATAAAATGAACCATGTTTGACTTGACTTTCTTTTCTCTACCTCTTTCACCGCCTTATACTTACAAAAAACAACCATTGCCCTTGCTAGATATTGCCATCACATTTGCCTGTACTCTACAGTCATGCATTAGATCGGCAAAGCAGGTGATAGTATCCAGTTTTTGTCTAAAAAAAAAAAAAAAAGGTCAAAGTGGATTCTTTGAAAATCTTTTCAATTCCCTAAATAATCTAGATCTTTAAAGAATTAAAAGAATTTTGTAGATAAATGTGAAGAACCTTTGTGTGCTTTAACTGAATTGCTTATACACACTCACATTTGTTCAAATGAGCAAACTGGAGTTTCAGAGTTAGGGTTAGAATGAGGTTAGGGTTAAGGTAAGGTTAGTATGAGGATCAGATCTGGCGTTCAGTTTTATGTCGAGGGTGAAGTTAGAGTTAGCTTTAAGATTAGATAACCTATATGATTAAAGATTAGATAACTTCTGGTAAATTTAACAGATATTCAGAAGGCAAAGGTTTGCATCTACAAACAGTGTGACTGTTCTATATTGATTACATTTTTTCCCTAGACATGTTCGCCTAAGATAGGGGCTACTTAGAGATCATCTGTTTTAAAGTAAATAAGAATATCGCAATCACATGTGTATGTGCATTATGGTGCTGAAGCAAATCGTGAGGGCCTGAAGGTGATGTTCAGAGTCTTGGCGTTCTGAAGCACAATAACAGCACTGACTGGGAGCCATAAACAATCTCTGCATTGTGTAACGCTCCCTCTGTATGTTTCTGTGTGGGAAAGAATTCTGCTGAAACTGTTAGGACCTGGCTAATCTGGGATCGATTTCTACTCTAATGCAGCGCATACCATGTTTTATAGAGTGTGTATATATTTGGCAAAATTAACATTAAACACAAGTGCATTCAAGCCATTTCATATTGTTTTGATGTATTCTCCAAATATTGTTCCTCTGATGTACAAGCATTGACTTTAATTTAACACAGAAATCATGGAGGAACAACTTTGCTGGGTTTCCATTTATACAAAGGCAACGGTTTGCGTCACTGTGCTGCTCTGGGTCAAGAGGGAACAATTGCAGTCCTGTGTGGGCTTTTTTATGGCATGTGGGAGATGGCCAAGCAGGCACCAGTAGCTTGCAACTCAGTAGTCACAAAGAAACAGAGCTCAAGAGACCGGCCACACTGAACTGCTTCGTCTCAGACACTCTGAAAAACCTCCAGCTCTGCTTCCCAGTTAGGAACCAGCATCATCAAAACTGATCCAATATTATTAAGAAGGTCGCTGTAAACCTAATACAAACCACTCTCTTGTCCAGTATGAGTTCATCCTGTCACAGTGCGTTAAAGAGAGACTGAAGAACGGTTTCAAATTGGTTTTAAAGGTCAGTTTATTTCCTGTTGTGAGTCTTTTCACGGAGTGATGGGCACGTTCGCTGATTCCTGGAGTCGTCTGAAAGACACACACGCTCTCTAGAGATGCTCCATCTTCTGCCCTTGTCTCATTGATGAGGAAAGGACTGTGAGAGGTGGTTTACGATAAAACATTTGTCCATTTTTGGGATAAGAGGACAAGAAGGTTGAGTTTTAACAGGCATGAAAATACAATCTTTCATACAGTCTTTATCATTGCTAAAACAATAATTGAAATACTATACAGGTTACGAACACTCTAACTGTCAAACCTCTTAAAGGTTTCAAGTTCTGTAAAGGGAAATTCTATTGCTCTTTTTGTCAAGAAATGTTCACACAATGTAAAGGACAGCTGGAGCTTTCAAACGGCGTAGAAGAATGGAGTTCTTATGGCAATGACGATGTTTCTATGACAAGAGCTTCTTGAATACACCTGGCCTCTCTATTATCCTCTCATATTATTGTTACTCTCTGTGGAGTTCCCTAACTGTTAGAGGCATTTTATATCTAAGGATCTCCTCGCCTCCCTCAGCGCTGAGCCTGGCCACACAAAAACCCGGCTCTGGTGTGCCTAATGGAGCCTCTCTGGAACATTCCAGCCCCTCTTCTGTATTGAGCCGACAGCTGCCTCCCATGCCCTCTGAGGCAGTATCAGGGTGGCGGCGAGCAGAAGGTGGAGGAGGAGGGGTCGGACAGCATTCATCTGCGCTGGGCTGACATTATTTCTGGGCCTGTGGCTGACAAGCGAATTAAATAATTATTGCTCTTGCAAAGACTGTGCTAATGAGCTTTCATTCCTCAGCCTTGCACGATACATGAAGGAGCTTGACTGAAGCTGTGTGGAAGACGTTTTCCAGACAACACCTTCGTTATGTTTTATATGATCTTTTCTGATAAACAATAAAACAGATCATCAAAAACCCCTGATTAGCCCAGAAGATGAACGTTTCTCTTCAAGGGTGTATATAGTATTGAGATGTTTTGTTGAAGAATGGGGAAAATGAAGCTATGACCTTCCTTCTGGAGTCCAGCTGACTGACCAGAAGTCAGTGAGTTCATGCCTGTGGCCGTGGGCTGGAACGGGGAGGCCCCTAAATCACCCCATTATGACCCACTGCCACTGCCACTGTCTGCACACAGATGAGAGCCCCTTACTGACCATGACAGTGGAGCACAATGAGCTGGACTATGGGCTTCAGGGTGCTTGATATGGGAAAAAGAGCACCCTCTGGGTAGTGTGATTTTGGCTGTGAGTCACACAAAGCTAATATATGTCATTTGACTGGACACTTTAAAATGTTTCATGCAGCAATAGCTGCACTGTGGTTATTTCTTCTGGGACTCAAATCCTGAGATAGCGGGCTTCAAGGGCGCAGAGCTGCAGTCCCTCACAGTCTGAGGAAAGCAGGATATTAGCTGGATGAGTAAAAATGACTGAAATCATTCATATTCATTCGTATACAGGAGCTTGATCGCCTAGATCATCTAAATAGAACATTAAAATGTATGCATGTGTGAAACTGTTCATGAGCCAAAAAGAAGAAAGTACCATATATTCTAGAAGGTCGTCAGTGGCAATTTCAACTATATATGTGCTATACATATACATGCAAAAAAAACATGTTTCATCTACACACATTTTGGCTGTTCACATTCTGAAAGTATAGAATGTTTTTGCCTCCCCCTGTGAAGTTACCGTTTTGAAGATTCTTATTTTTTTCTTGGACAGTGACAGTTTGCACCATGGCATCACAAGAACCATTAGTTCTTGTGCACTAGTTAAATCCAAAGAGTCTTGTGCTAAATCCAAAGAGCCTTAGATCATCTTAGGCTTGGAGACCTGAAAATACTTTCGGTTTTACTTGCATTATTCAGTATGTTGCAAAACGGCTCATTGTGAAAATAAGGTGTGGCCCACATGAATTATACAGACACATTCAACAAAAGTTACACATGAGTAGTTCTTTGATGTCTCCGGAGGCTCATTTTACTCATCCATAAATGATTACAAACACAGGCGTGTATACACACACACACACACACACACACACACACACACACACACATACACACACTCATACAAACATAGACACACACATATAGACACACACACAGATGATGTAGGGTCAAAGGACTCATAGCCAGAGTTGCTGGCAGATGGTCCTTAAAGTGGGGGTTAAAAATGTATGTTACTGGGTCAGCGCTAAGGGGAAAGCTTGGTTATATCTGTAACCATTACCACAACACCCTATTTATCTTATAGCACTAAAGAAAGGCAGAACCACTGGATCACTTTTCTGTAATACTTAAATGAAGATCAGCTCTTATTTAGTGGCCCTCAGGAAGTGCCACAGTCCACAGAGTCCCCTCCTCTGAGCTCAAGGGCCATGCAGTTGTGGAGCACACACACTGCTGATTACATTCACTAAGGGAGTCATATGTAATAATCTTCTCCTGTAGACACAGTTTGGATTCCATCCTTGCCAATGTAGAAATGTACGCATCATCTTTCAGTTCAGAATTTTTCAGTTCAGTGCAGTTCTTCATTTCGTGAAAGAGTCTTTGTCGTAGACTTTTAATGAAGAACAGGAGTTTAAGTATTTGCTCATCGCCAGGAAAACAAACTCACATTTTGAGGAACACGCAAAGTGCAGAGATTGGTAGCAAACACATTTGCAGTTACAACCATTTTTTGGTTCAATGAACGTTTCAGTGGATGGTTGGTAAAATGAAGTATTTTTGTAAATGAGAGCTGCGAGCATGAAAAAGTGTTTTCAAGCTTAAATTTTAATTCTTGAAGAACTCTTACACTGTGGGTCTTCAGTCAACTAAAATGTATTTTCTACAGCGTCTGCAGTGCACACTACTTCAGTACATTTTTGTCTCTGAATTTTTTGTATTGATGATACTTTTACTGTAAGGAAAACAGTCTAAAAGTCTCACATCTCTTGCACGTGTTCATTTATGCAATTTATGGACTCACTGTAATAGTGCATGTGTGGCTTTTCATTAGTAAAAGCCGTCTTTTGTGTGTCCAGAGGGCTTTATGTCACACTGCTGTAGGCCAGCCCCTCCAGAGCACTATGCCTGTCACAGACAGTCACTAGACTGCCTTTTGTTCAGATTCACGCGAATGTGGCATTTTTCAGCCTGTTTAACTGTAAGTCAGCACGCAGCTGAGTGCCCTGTAAAGTCATGGGATGACATAAATGTCAAACTTGCATTTCATTACAGAAAAAAACAACGGATGCGGTTTGGGGCTTTCTTGTCATTTTACCTCATTGGTTTAGCTTAATCGTTCCAAAGCCAGCTTATCTGACCTAATCTGACCTTTAAACATGACCTTCTTGGAGTCTTTACCGTGATCATGATCCCAGCCACATTATCTTTTACATTCAAAAGTATCTACACAGCTCTCTGTTCTATAACATTGTAGAGTGTAGTGTTGATGTACAAAACTAAATTCTTAAAATCTTATCCAGAGCAAACAAACAATATTATGTGGAATGGCTCAGAATTCTTTAGAACACTGCTATCTGCGGAAGGCTGGAGTGGCTGCAGGTTTTCATCCAACAAAGCAGGACACTATACTGGATACACTATACTGGAGCAAAGACCAAAGAATATCATGGCTATAATGAATGGATTGAAATACTACAGTAAGTCAGCAGGGTGCTTTGCTGCCATCTACAGTCGAAGGAAGTAAATACCCAGGATGTTCAACATTTTCTTCGTTGTGCACACGCCACAGCCCAGAATCACAGCACTAAAAAGGCCAGAATCACAGTTCTGGATGCTCAGTGTTCACCCAGCCTCCTCTCATCATTTCATCTCCAACCTGCATATAACATGTTGCCCCTCCAGTCACTCACCTGCCACTAATGCATCTGATGCAGCAACTGATGTCTTATAAAGAAGCCTATACGTTTTAGAAAGCATGGCAGGTAGTGCTTGACTACAACCAGAAAGGGTACACTTAGTATTCATATGTTCATTAACAAAAAAGTTATATAAACGGTGGATTGTGTAGCTGCAGTTGGAAAACCAAGTAGTATCAAGGTGTGTGCTGTGTGCTGTAACTTTTGGATTTAAAAGTGCAGACAGCCTGTTTTATACACTGATATCTACACCAGTGTTATCTGGACTGTGGAAGTATTGAAACCCATTTCAAAAACAGTCCCCTTATTTTCACTGTAAGTCATTTAAAGACTGGCTGCTTAATTGTTTCTTGTTCACTTGCATGGTTTTGCTTAATTAGCTCAAGCAAGGAAGCTAAAGCAAGGAGTACAGCAGGGGTGCCCAGCTCTGTCCAGCATGGTTTGGTGATTTCCCTGCTCAGACACTCTTGTTAATTGACAGGTCTGGTGAGTATGTTTGAGGAGGGGAGCTGTCAAACTGTGCTGGACACCGGTCCATAGTTAACTCCATTAAAACAACTGCTTTCCTTCACTTTACCTGTATGGTACAAAATTGGTGAAATTTCACTGGATATTCATTTATTTGATCAATATTTTAAATTATAAATTAACATGAACAAATGACCACAGTATTTCCCTTTTTCCTTTCCACTATAAAACACATGAAAAAGACAGAGAGAATCAGTGTAGAAAGAAAGCTTTAATAAAGAAATGTATATATATATTCAAGATTCACCAAAAAATGCACAGAATGAAGAGCTACAAACACACTGACCAGTTTGCCTTAGTGGTACACTGTTGTGTTTGTGTTTTAGTGCTAAAGCATAATCAAATTGGCCGTCACCACAAAGGCCAGTAGGTGGACCAGTGAGACGTGATACAAGGACGACCCGTTAAACACAAAACCAGAATCTGTTTAGGGTGAGCGGTGCTAAACAAGGCCTCTCCGTGTAGCACGCACAGTCAAACCTCTCCTCAAACCACTCAACATCCTCCTGGGAAATTTGTCCCTTTACATAAAGACCCCCTGTGCTGTCCATGAGAATGTGATATCTTTGTGGAGACAGGTGAAGATAGTCTCCACGGTCCCAGCTCTTCCTCACACACCTGCCTGCAGCCTGGCACAAGGCCTCACTGCACAGTTGAGTGGCAGTGGTGACATTCAGGATGTAAGGGTTCATGACGTCCTCCAGGTGGCGTTTTGCAGCTGCACAGGAAGCCTGCATTACAGAAACAACACTACATTTGAGGTTTAACGTTTCTGTTCAGATTAAGAGACGTGATTCATGAAATAAGATCAAATCAGATGAGATAAAGCTTTATTCGTCTCACAGGTGGGAAATTTGCATTGTTACTACAGAAAGGAGACAGTACAAAGGTAAGAACAGCAAAACAATAAAATAAAAGTTATACTACAGTGTAATATAAAAAGTACACTACACAAATAATTAAAAAATATATATATATACATTTGTGTTTGTGCAAATATATGAATATGTATATATAAAGCTATATAAGTACATGGATGAACACATTGGATATATGTATATGTATGAACACTGTGAATATATATACGGGTACACATGAGAGTGTCCTCAGTTGTTTGGTAACAACTGAGAAATAATTCCAGAGGACTGAATGTGGCTTTTGAAAAGTTGAATAGTTGAATTCCACTACGACTACTATTATTAAAAAACAGAGTCAACATTTGTGTACCACACTTAAATACCTTTGATTTTGTGATATTGAGATTACCCCAGGAGATGACTCCAGCAGCTCCCAAAGCAGCAGCCTCTCCTACAGTGTTAACCAGGTCATACTGAGGGGAAAACCAAGCAATCAGCTGAATGGGCACAGAGCATGCTCCATAAAGACATGGCTGGATGAGTTTGGTGTGGAGGAACTTGTCTGGCCCGTGCAGAGCCCTGACCTCAGCCCCATTCAACACCTTTGGAATGAACAGGAATGAAGATTGTGAGCCAGGCCTTCTCGTCCAACATCAGTGTCTGACCTCATGAATGCTCTACAGAATGAATGGGAATCAGTTCCCACAGAAACACTACAAAATTGTGGAAAGCCTTCCAAAAGGAGAGGAAGCTGTTATAGCTGCAACAGGGGACCAACTCCATAATAAAGTCTATGTATTTGAGTGCAATGTCTATAAAGTCCCTGCTGGTGTGATGGTCAGGCATCCCAGTACTTTTGTCCATATAGTGTATGTATATGGTGCTATTGTATAATATAGCTGCTGTCAGAGCTTAAACTCTTACAATACTACTACTGCTAATACTACTACTACTAATAATAATAATTTATATAACGCCTATCACAAACCCAAGGTCACTTTACAGCTCAAACATTAAAACAACATCACTAGATATAGAGCATAAAGCAAAGACAAATAGCAGAATCTCAACAGTCGATGACAGGCATAGAAGCATAGCACTAACAGAAAATGTACATTGTACAGTTTTGAAAATACACAGAGTATGTATTATGGAGATTCTGAGGAAGTGCCGTCCGAAGTTTGAGGGCTCCCAGTCTTAACGATCTGTCTCCTGTAGAAAATGATCTGAATTATCTTCTGGCAAGGCCAGTTCCAGATGAACACAGTGAGCGAGCGAGAGGGTATGTGTAGTGTAATTCAGTCAGATTGGCAGGGGAAGATCCATGTTATCTACAAAAAAGATACAACTGTAGAAGCAAAATGTTCTTAGCTTTAATGTAAGTTAAAGGAGACACACTTTACTCATTTTACTAATTAAGTTAGCTCCTTGTGCTCTTTTGAAAAAGAACTGTAAGGAGTATAAAACATAAAGCCTTCATTAATTCTTTGGATGATGAAATTCACCCTGTCATTTATTACCCTGTGAAGAACAGCTCATTGATTTTGTTTATTAATATCTAGTGCTCTCATTGGCTGTCACAGCTGAGGGGTGTGGCTCTATGGCAGTGGACAGTTCAGTAAGAGCAGCAGAGCCCAGTTCTGAAATTCCATATATGCATGTATCCATAATTTACCATATATCCATGTGTGCATGTTTCTATTCAAACCTGTACACCACTAGTTTACACAATGTTTCATGTTTGTTAACCTAAACACAGAGCACTGACCTCAGACAGGTAGTTGACATCTCTGTCTTTGAAGCAAGGACGAATGTATGCATAGACGGGAACAGCAGGGGTCTTGCCGGAGAGCCTGGAAACTCTCAGGGCCTCCTGAACCCTGTGGCGGACGTAGAGCTTGGCCTTGTGGGATTCCTTTAGCACAAGTTCCAAGTAGATGGAGGGGAAAAGGGCAGTGGATTCATCCCAAAGCCAGAGCAGCTCGTTATTTCGCCGCTTTTCAATTTCTGGACATCCTCCAGTATAAAACTCCATGTTATGGTTGTAATCATAGTTATAACAGTCAGGGTATAAGTAGTAGCCCCAATGACGTGATGGCCTCAATTTCTTTCCAAGGTTCAAAGATTTAAGGAAGTACATCTTTGCTGCTTCCTCAAATGTCCTTACTGCTAAGGCTTTTGCTTCTTTATGTGACAGAGAGAGGTTCTTCTGCATGATGGCTTCTATAGATCGCTCCCTGTAGACGTCTTTGCTACCCCAGTTGCGGCTCCACTGAGGCCTCCACTCCTCAAAGTCCAGTATGGCGAGTCCAGGCCGGTCCTCTGGAAGGTAGAAGATGATGTTCTTTTCGGCCTGCTCCCAGTGCTCCTGGAAGTCAATCATCTGTGGAAGTCCAGCTTTAAAGTGCTTTCCACTTTCCTTGTCCACATAGGGGAAGACGCCAAAGCGATCAGAATAGAAGATGGAGACACTTTGATTAGTGGCTGACTTTAAAGTGCTGCTCACCATTTGGAAGTAAGACAAATCTAGTTCAACACCAAAACGACTCTTGCAGAGCTCTGAGGGAGCATTCCATATAAACAGGAAGGGAAAGCCTGGTATTAGAGGTGAAGCAGTAATCACTGCCCAGCAGAAAGTGAAAAACAGTACCAGCAGCAACAAACGAATCTCCCACATACTGCTAAAGAACACCATGTTATGGTTTTGGTCTTGTCAGTACCTGGCGAAAAAGGTTTCTTTAAAATAAGAGTGTAAATGAATTTGGTGCTGTAATCAGTTTCAGTGGTGAACAAATAGTGTTAAATTAGTCAAACTCTTTCGTAGAGTGAATTAAAATGACTTGAAATATATGTTCATGAAAAAAGTTGGCTTAAAAAGTATATTACTTAAACGTTGAGAGCAGTTGTGTATCAGTACCTAAGTGACTGTTCTTCTGTGTTTTTTTTTAGAATAACTATAAATAACATATTGTTGTTTAATTTTTGCACTCATGTAAAGGTCCTCATTATGACATCAGTGGGAAACAACATTCTGTATCATGGTTTATGCATAATGTTAAACAAGTCATTTAAAATAGCAAACCCATTTGTTTCCATGCCTTATTTTTCTATGGCTTGTGTGTGTGTTTCAAACAAAACCTTTCTGTCTCCTTTTTTTAATTTAGCATTATTTGCCATTACATCGTGTGAAAATGTCATGGTAAATGGGCCAACAGAAAAGTACAGTAACTTACAACTACTGACAGTTAGGTGATGTTATGAAATAATGTTATAAGAGACTTCTCCTGAAAAATTACTGTTATGCTGGAGATTGTGTTTTGGGGATCTGTTAAGTTGGGAATATAAAGATATCATAGATGCTGAATAATTTGTGAGGAAAAAGTTGGACTAAATAATGGACAATACAGTGACAGTATTTTTCACTCATTTTCTATAAACACTTAATCTTTACTAGGTTCATGGGTACCCGGGGCCTATCCCAGGCTCAATGGGTGCAAGGCAGGGCGCACACACACTATTCACTTACACACTCTCAGGATCCAGTATTTTTCAGTGATTCTTTATCAATCTCAAATTAGGAGAATCATTTTTCAGGAAATTCCATTTGTAAAACATTTTGCATGCTTTTGACATATTAAATAAAATTTGCATAAGGTTCCTAAACCAATATTACCTTTCAATTACAGCATCATGTTACAGTAAAACTG
>JBBIGA010000126.1:10934949-10952871 GCA_037576975.1 Alestes dentex
TTTGATTCACAGATTATCCTTAAATAAGGTCTGATTTGTTGTGTTGGCAGGTCAGAGCGCGCAACAAACAAAATTGTTCTTCCTGAGTTAATCCGAGGTCATGTTTTGGTCTTCCATGGAGTGCTCCCTCTGCGATTATAAGGGAAACGTGTGACCTTCTAACAACCTCAGGTGCTAATCTGGATCCTGTTTTGGCTGCTTTACCAGTAGCTTTTGTTCAGGATGGGAGCAGAAATGTACTGTTGCAGCCAATTTTTTTTTTTTTTAAATAACTTTAAATGTATCCTACATTACTAATGATACCTTCAGCTTTTTATCAAAGAGTTTGACACATTTTATCTACAATGACAAGAAAATATGGACCCCAGAAAGAGGATGTGGTGTCTGTTGTCCCACAGAAGCTCTTTATCTGGATCTTACTTTATCTCATCTGGTATATTTCTCAGCCCTTTTGTCTGATTAAGCAACTTCATAACATTTACAGAGCTTTACAGTTAGATGAATGAACCATGTTAATTGAAAGTGAACTCATCTCGGCTATGGAGAACAGATGTTAGTTACAGGCTAATTGAATTGACTTTGATTTCCTGTTAAAACGTCTTCAACTTCATCACCCTCACTGCCAACCATAGTCACAAAAGCTCTACTCATACTCCTTATGTTCCACTTTTGAATTTCTACTTTACACAGCTCTGCATCTTATATCTTGAGAAGACAAATAACCAGAGAAAAGACTTACACAGTTACTCCATGAGGCCAGATCCTACACACATCTGAACTCTGAGTTATAAATACCTTACTTCCTTTCCATAGCATGTCATCTTCTGTGCACCTTCATCAGGCCTACTCTTAAACACTATTCACAGCTATTATAGTCATTTACTGACATTTAGGTCTGAGAAAATTTCAACAGCACAAGCAGCACAGGAAGTTGCTTTTTTGGTTCTATGCTTTACATGGTACTGCTTGAGGGCAGCAGTGTCAGAAACAGCAGACACAAACATGTTTGCGTAGTGCAGTATTTCTCTACTCCCAAAACTTCTAAGAGTACACATGAGTCGTTGCATGTGGAATATGTGTGTGTGGCACACAGAGGCAAAAGGTAGTGACTGTGTGTGAGAAAGAGTACTCACCTGAGGGTTCTGTAAGGCCCACTCAGTGCCACTCCCCTGGGCACATGTGACATGCCCCTCTCGGCGTCCCCAGCATGGCAGCATACTTTCTGTCTGCTGCAAAATCCACCCACCACCACTTTTATATACTGAGGGAGAGAGAGGGACAGTACCAAAAAAAATAAGAGAGAGAGAGTTTCCTGAGAGGGAGGAGAAAACAACCACTGAGCCTGAGTGAGAGAACCACAACACTACGATTAGCACAGAGGGAGGAGGGAAAGGGGGGAGACGAGGAGGGAGGAAAGACTCCAGTCCAAATCCCATTGACTGGGTAAGTGAGAGTCTGTGCACGTGTGTGTGTGTGTGTGTGTGTGTGTGTGTGTGTGTGTGTGTGTGTGTGTGTGTGTGTGCATGTCTGCTTCTTTTCACATACTTTCAAAACAGGTGCTTATGTAGGAAAGCACAGTGAAACAGAGGTAACCTCCCAGCAAAATTGCCTTTTTGTAAAAAGTGCTTCTTGTAAAAGCTACATGCTTCACCTTTCTTACCAGAAAAGTTTCAAAATGCAATGACATTTATTTTTCATTTTAGAGGCTAAACTTTAAGGTTAGGCCTAGAAATGTCTTATTACATAACAGGTAGTACCTTATATTAAGACATAAAGGGCATATTTAGGACCCCACATCCTGACAAGGTATGAAAACAAGTCTGTGTATGTGTGCATGTCTGCACGCATGCACACATTTGTTCCTTCCCCATGTAATCATGGACAGTAACCACATCTTACTCTGCTCATCCCCTTCAATCAGCATTAGCTGGACGGCATTAGCAGTTAGAGGCTATGTGTACTCTAACCACCTGGTCAGCAGCTCTGAGTAGGCACATGTGCAGCACATAGCCAGCCATTGTTGTGTACAGGCTACAGAGGAGACTTTCTGCTACTCACGTTACTTTGCCTGGTTGTCTGTGATTGTCTTGTTTTGCCCTCTTAGTCACTGTCTGCTGTGGCAGTAGGCTAGACGTTAGTCAGAAATGTATTTTGAGGATGTAATTAAGCCAGAGCAAAACAATACTTCCAAAGGTGTTATTGCCATGCAGCAATACAATTTTATGCTGATTTGTTATTTAGGGGTCAGAGTCCCTAATCTTACCCATAATCATTGCTAGAGTGGCTTTTAATGTTTTTTATAGTATGTGGACAGTGGTATCCGGAAATATGGGTTATCAAATGTACACCATAAAATAACATGTCCCATTCACAGGTTTACATTAGCACTGACTGAATGCAGTTTCATGTATTCGTAGTGAGATCACACAGACAGGCACTCACATGGCAAGTCTAATTCTCCGTGTTTGTTTCCTAGAAACCGCTCTCTTGTATTTCTCTGTATGTATAGAACCTTAGGATAATTATAAGTGCATTTTATGTTGCTATATTATGTTTCTTTTTCCCACTGGCAAAGTTGTTTAGCAAAACAATAACTGAAGCTACTAGATACCCAAATTTCCTTCAATAGTGTCTAAACGTCTATCTATCAGTTTATCTCATCTGTTATTTTTTACACCCCTTTCGTGTGGTGAAGTGACTTCATAACATTTACAGAGCTTTACAGTTAGGAGAACATACCATGTTAATCAAAATGAACTCATCTCCGCTCTGGAGAACAGATGTTAGTAACTGGCTAATTGAATAGACTTTAATTTGATTTCCTGTTAAAACACTTGTCTTCATCACCCTCACTGCCAATCCCTGTCATTACAGCCCTACTAACACCCTTCATAGTGTCTTTTATTCACCTTTTGAATGTCCAAATGACATGATACACACACACACACACAGCATATTTTATACAGCATCTTTATTTACAATGTTTATTTGGCAGAACTGTTGTCTAAACTCAATAGAATACTCATGATCATGTCTGCAATTTGGTTATGGAGCCAAAGGTGATGACATACATCCTCTAATGTTCTATTACTTAAACATTATCATGTAAACTGTCTTGTTCACTGAGACCAGGGCATTAATGCCTCCAAAACTGTTCATGAAGTCTTTGAGGAGACTGCAAAAAACAGCTTCAGAATTCAGTTCTGTATGAATACAAACCGTCTCAACTGAAACTTTCCCACTGACAGCAACTTTATGTTTATTACTTACTTTTGACATTCTTTTCTTATCATTAATCAATGCACATTTTTTTATTTTGTTGTTTACACCAAAGGTAATTACAGTTTCAAAACACATTTTCTTGTATTACAACTGATTTTTGCATTCACAGCTCTTTCGCTTCCTCTACTTTAGGGGCCTTGGTGTTTTAAAATCACAGAGTGTTCCATTAACACAGTTTAATTTATTGATCACTAAAGGAACAGAATGTTTTCAATGTTACAATTTTTCTATTTACCTCAACCCATTAGTCTCGGTAAATGGGCACTATATAATGGCATCCAGATCCAGCAAGCATGGCCTGCAGAACATGATCCACGAGCTGCTGGAATCTTCCTCCAGCCTCCATGCAGTCGCCTTCCAGACTTCTGTGTGGAGCCAGTGTGGAGACACGTTTGTTCCGATGGGAGGAGTGGGTGAGGAAGAGTGGGGGAGGCCGGAGGGGTAGAAGAACTTCAGTAGAAAACCACATTCCCACAGCTGAAGGAGTGCAATGGTTGTGTTGGCCCAGAGCTCTGGATCATTGCTGGAGATTTCCTCTACCTCTTGTGCCCCAAGAGAAAAAGTCTAATCTATTTCTGAGGTGTAACTGGCACACTTTGTAGACAGGGGCCCTTTTTGGAGTCTCAGACGCAAATGATTAACTCTTCAAAAACATTTGGACTTTCTTGTTGCAGACACCTTTGCGGTACAGTGTGTGACTACCATACGTCCAAACACTTGCCTTCCTGTTTTGATGGTCTTGTTATTGCAAAACCGCTCTGCAAATTTTGAGCCTCTGCAGTTTGAATTCAAAGATCCCTACGGTAGTGTATGAACATTTCTTTATGCTTTTCAGGTTCTGTTCACCAACTCAGTCACATGTTACACTCAGTCACCAACTCAATCACATGTTACACTCAATCACCAACTCAATCACATGTTACACTCAATCACCAACTCAGTCACAAGTTACACTCAGTCACCAACTCAGTCACATGTTACACTCAGTCACCAACTCAATCACATGTTACACTCAATCACCAACTAAGTCACATGTTCCGTGCCATAAAAAACATGGATTTCTTGGCAATGGATGGAACCATTTTTGGGAATCAGATGTGAGCTTGTGAAGATTTTTTTGCATATTTCCCCAAATTTCTCCCTGCTTTAGTTGCCATCCTGGGAGGGTGAAGACCAGATGTGCTTCCTCTGAGACATGTGAAACGCTCTCTTTATTGTCAAAATGCCTTATTAATAATACTATTATACCAAAAAGTATGTACTTTCTAAGAGAATACAAAGATATGAGGATGAAGAGCAGAGACACAGGGGTCATTGTGATTGCTGGAAGGGGAGCAACTATCTGGAGATACTTAGAAAACTTGGTGAGGTTTGGTCAAGCAGAGTCGCCAGCCCCTAAACCTCAAGACATTGCACTGATCCAAGTGTGGTCTGGAGACTTCACTACTGTGGCGTTCCACCATTTAGTAATCACCATTCCTAGCCTGTCTCTCTCTCCCTCTCTCTCGCTGTCTCCAGTTTGTCCTGACCACCGAGAGCTTGTGCCTACAGAGACCTAGAAAGGCCACATCCTTTTCAGTTTCACAATTAAAATGGCAAAGTGCATGGCAGAAGCTGGATTACCAAATGCTCAGTGTGCATGTTACTTGGATAGTTTTCTTCTTTTCTTTCCTTTTTGTTTTCACCAGCAAAAAACAAAAAAACAACTATATGGTTGGTCTTGCTCCTGACGTTTAGCAGTGAAACATGTCAAATTAACTGTATAATGATCATGAAGTGTTTTGTCACTTTTCAGGCCTATGTCTGTATCATTTGGTCACTCAGTAAATTACAGACTTCCTGTTCGCTGCAGTCAACTATAGACCTCTGTAAGCAGCAATTAGCAACAAGTGTGTGTGACACACCCTGACCTTTTAAAGATGTAGTGCAAGCACTTGCAGGGGTCCGTGTGTGTATTGTGAGATGCAGGCTGCAGTGAAAGTGTGAGTTTTTCCTAAACACCAGCTGCCTGGATGGCAAAATGGAAGATCTTCTGACTTGTTCTAGCAGCTTTATCTGCCAGCTTTCACTTCATGTTGTTCTTGGTGGGTTACTTTGTGGATGTTAAGCATGCCCTTTTGTCTCTAACCACATTTCATCATTCTAACTGGGAGGTCTCTTTCATTAAACCACAGCCTGGGCCGTGTTCCGCCGGTGTTGATTTAGGGCTCATTTGAACTCTTTTGAACTCTGCAACATCATGTACAGCATTTGGTTCTCTCGCTCAGATGGGGCATCTCTTTACAGTACCAGCTGACTATGAATGACTTTTTCCTGCTCAAGCTGCCAGAAATGCCACCACATGATCTCAACTTCTGTAATAAAAACAGGGATTCTTCCAAAACGAATGAATTTTCTTTATTTTTTTGGTTGTTGGCATTTGACATAAAGAATTTTTACCTCTGAAGTGTTTGGTTAGCATATTGAAAAGGGGCAATACAGTGCACCATGTTTAGTGTATAAATAATCTGTCAGTGATGCATTTAATTAATGAAAAAGCTGAGGTTATGGAAAATTAAAGCAAAGTGCTTCTTTAATTGCTAATATGTTGAAACGCCAGATTGTTGAAATGCCAGGATGTTGAAACACGGCCCTGAGCTGGTAGGTGAACTCCGGGTAGGAGTATCCGGCGCCCGTGTTGGACCTCAGGACCGCGGTAGCCCACTCGGCTGCCTGCCTGGTGAGGAGGGAGACGAGAAGTGTGATGTGGGCTCTGTCAGAGGGGTAGCGCTCGGGCTGAAACTCAAACAAGAGAGACAAGTTGGTTAGGAACACATCGCACTTCCCGTCTACACCGTTCCATTTCTCGGGGAGAGACATCTTAGGGGTGGTACGGGAAGATGAAGGGGTTTGGACCACCTCCTGGGACGCCAGTTTCGCAGCAGCCAGGTTGAGCAACCCGATCTCACGACTTTTTGTGCAGGCACACTTTTATTCACCAAATTACTTTCATGATAATGTGTGTTATATGCCCTGTTACCCACACTGGAGATTTATTGAAAATGATGCAGTACACCCTACATTTTCCAGTAGGCACTGAAATACCAGCCAATCAAATAGCCATTTGGGATTCAGCCACACATGTTCATGTGTTCATTCAGCCTGGTTCTGGTTAGGAACATAAGGTTAAACTAAAATCTGGTTCTTACTTAATTGTTCAGTTCATTCAGTGGTTTGTTCGAGCAGCATGAAAGTCAAAGATTATTCTACAGACACTATTGTGGGTTTGCATTTTATTAATTCAATTCAATTGTGTTGAGGTTCTACTAAGTGTTTTAGCCTATAAATTAGCTATACTTTAGCTTATTAGCTTGCTGTTCAGACTAGTTTTAGCAAGAAACTTTTAGCTGAGAAAATAAGTTAACTGATGTCAAGACCTGTCAGTTATTAATAGCTTTAGGATATTGCTGTTTTCTCATTAGATTAAATGTATGTTGTCTATTTTAAAATATGGCAATTTCCATCTCACATCCAAAATTAAGATGCCATCGATATAATCCAATTCAATAGAGAATTGTGAAATGCTATTTACGATGCCAAACATTATCTGATGGCAAGAGTGCTTTTCTCTATTTGGTGTCTTTCAGAATCATCTCAAGACATCTACACCCAGTTCTGAGGAATATGTGGGGACAATAATATTGTATTTTCAACCATGGACCATTAAAAATGAGCACTGACTGATAGAAAGTATGTGTTTTAACCGAGGAAGTGTATAATTAAAAACAGAAACATTTGGTGTTAGCCATAAAGGTCAAACATCCTTGTGCTTTGACTGAGAGAAGTGGGATTGGGTAGTATATGTCAATACTGTGTCTAAACTGTGTCTCATGTCAAAGGCATTTCATGGCATAGAAGCTTCATATAATAATTGGGAAAATATAAACAATTATCTCATAGAATATTGGTAATAATGACAAAAAGTAATAGTAAAAGTACATTGCTGTAAAACAAAATCTTGTATCTCATTTTTGAACCCTTTATACTGTCTGAAAAATTCGGAATGAATAGAGCAGTGGAACTGGTCCAACGTTTACTTCCATTATAAGTTTATATGTGTTTTTCTCCTGTAAAATTTTGGTGAGACAAGGTTTTATTCTGACACCAGCAATATAACGAGCCATCTCTAGGCTACAGGAGTAAATGTAACATTGTCTTACATAGCGCCTGTATGAGCACTGAAGAGATGGACGTGTGGCTTACTTTGCCTCTGAGAACCTGTTATTAGTGGTTACAGTGTGAGGGAAAGTATATGGGTAGTTGGGGTAGCTGGTGGAAGAAATGATGTGTAGGGCAGAGGGGCATCACTTTGCTCTCTCCTTCTCACCTTTGCTATGAATCCTGTAATTAGAGACATTATGCCAATTATAGTGTTTCACCTCATAGAACTGAACAATCGGGTATTCGACTGTAGAAAGGGAAATGAAGCATTTTTGAAAGTAAGAAAAGAGAGAAGCAAGCGTGCCACTGTACCTGAGCAGACCATTTTTTATTATAATATATAATCTATTTTGTTCAAAGTTATTATGCTCTTTCACACGATTCCATTGTCCTCTGAAGACATCCTGATTTATGTTTAAATCTTGCAGAACAACTGTTCTCTGAAATTACAGTCTTGGCTGTCCTCATCTCGCAGAAAAAAACAATAGGCTGTGGGGATTTTGGGGGCTGGAGCTGGAGTCGCGTATACAAAACAGAGACGCATCCAAATAAAAATAAGGCTAAACATTCTTTTAATGCATGCAACATGAGTCAGTATAAAGTAGCTCTTTCTTTAAAAACAGGCTTGTGGATAAGCTATGAGCTAAGTATGAAGTTAATTCATACTTATATACACACACATGTGCACAGACACAAGTCACCCCCACCCCGGTCCACCCCACACACACATGCAGTAAGCCTATACTCTCTTTGATGTGCTTTACTCTGGAGAGCTGAGTAAAGAGACTCAATGACCCACACTCTGTTCCACGCTAAGGCGTGTTCTTCCTCTCTATTTCCCGGCAAGGGGTCCGCTGCCGCTGCTTGTGTTGGATAGTACAGCCCACCCCAAACTTTAGAAATTCCTTGGTCTCAAGATCCTGTTTCAGGTTAGCGTTTCTGGAGGTGCTGGACTCCAGACTAACAGCTGCAAGGTGTGTCTATGTGTGCGTGACCCAGGAAACATCAGTCTTTTCCCCACTCCTCTTTTCTTCATGTGCAGTAATCCTGCGTACGCCAGGATCAATAAATGATACAAAGACAAATAAATACTCAAATCTTGCCCAGGGCTGTGGTTTATGGCTGAGGAGAGCAAAACAGCATTCTTTTGGTCTTGGGTGAGGACACTGGCATTTTCCCCCTCACAAAGTTTAAGCATAAAATTACAGCCAGTTCTGTTAAGCAAAGCTCAAAGAAACATCACAAACCTCTCTTTTGTGCACAGTGTTTACACTCAGTTAGGCAGCACACTCTGAAAAAGCTGTGATGGCTGACCACTTAAACCCCGTCCTACATTCATTCAGTAATGCATTCTGTAACAATACATTAAAAAGGTAAATCATTCAGAATGCATTTAGAATACATCTTGCTAAGACACACAGGCAAACTCTGATGTTGCAATCTTTACTGAATCTTACTTCACACTGTACTATTCACACTATGCTGGTGGATAGTTTTCATCCAGTGAAGACAATTATATTTCTATTTAGTTAGAAATATTTAGTTAGAAAATGTATTGTCTTGTAACAGATTATCTTGTCAATTATTGTCTTGTCAATTCTGTGTAGCACAGCTAGGGAGTATTACTTGAAAAGCTTTTTGCTTTATGTACAAAGTAAGAAAGCATGTGACAAATAAAACACTTGAACTTGAACTTGAACTTTGACAATGCTTATGTTAATTTTTTTTAATGGACTGGGGGGGCTCATAAAACCGGTATACTGTTCTGTTTGTTATATTGTTCCTTAAATGTATTATAGTTAAGATTACATTGAATGCAGTATTTGTTTGGATATTGTAGACTCTGGAATACAGTTATGTATTTGCACTTTGGCTGTTAGTGCAGGAGTATGGGGTGCCGTTTTTAAAAACAGCTTAACAAATTTTGAGGTGTCATTTTTTCATCATTTAGCTCAATGTTCACACAATTTTCACACATTTAGAGCTAAAATGTTTTGGTAAATTTTCTTGCTGCATAAATGTTAAATGTTAAATTAAAATGTTAAATCTAAATGTTAAATCTTAAACCTAAATGTTAAATCTTAAACCTAAATGTTAAATCTAAATCTAAATCTTAAATCTTAAATCTTAAAGTTAAATCTAAATCTAAATGTTAAATCTAAATGAAAATGTTACATCTAAATGTAAATGTTAAATCTTATATCTAAATGTTAAATATAAATCTAAATGTTAAATCTTAAATCTAAATGTTAAATCTAATTCTAAATGTTAAATCTAAATCTAAATGTTGCTTTTACAAACAGCGAGAGATATGCTAATTGGCCACGCCCCGTAATTACACTTGGCTGTTACTTAACAGGCTGCACTGCATGCTGTGATATTCCCTCACCAACATGGAGGATTTGCCTTAAATGATGTTAAATCTAAATGTTAAATATGAAAAATGTATCTCGCACTCTAAATGTGAAACTTCACAGTTAGATAAGGCTCAGTGACACCTTTCCAAATACCCTTCGTTTAACATAATAGCCCCCGGCGATCTGGAGTTATTAGCCGAAAACTGTTTACCTCGCCTGGGTGTCCCATTACTTTTGTCCAAGTGGAACGTTTTTCCGTGTAAGAACTCCGGATCGTCGGGGGCTATTATGGCAAACGAGGGGTCTTTGGAAAGGTCTCATTGAGCCTTATCTAACTGTGAAGTTTCACAGAGTTTGGGGGTTGCACCGCCTAGAAAACCCGCGAGTGCGTTCCGTGGGGGGGCTAAAGTATTTGGACACCCGGGCGAGGTGAACAGTTTTCGGATAATAACTCCGGATCGCCGGGGGCTATTATGTTAAACGAGGGGTCGTTGGAAAGGTGTCACTGAGCCCGATCTAACTGTGAAGTTTCACATTTAGAGTACGAGATATATTTTCTCTATTTAACATTTAGATTTAAGATCATTTAAGGCAAATCCTCCATGTTGGTGAGGGGATATCACAGCATGCAATCCAGCCCCCTGCTAAGTACCAGCCAATTGTAAGCAAGGGGCGTGGCCAAGTAGCATATCTCTCGCCATTTGCAAAAGCAACATTTAACATTTAGATTTAGATTTAACATTTAGATTTAACTTTTAGATTTAAGATTTAACATTTACATTTAGATTTAACATTTACATTTAACATTTATGCAGCAAGAAAATGCACCAAAACGTAACACTGTTTTTTAACACATTTAGCTTTAAATGCGTGAAAATTGTGTCAACATTGCACTAAATGAAGAAAAAATGACACCTCTAAATTTGTTAACCTGTTTTTACAAACGGCACCCCATACAGGAAAACTAGGAGAGGGCATTAAATATGTAGGAAACATTTGTGTAGCCAAAACAGCTCAGACCCATCAAGGCATGGACCCTACCAGACCTCTCAAGGTGTGCTGTGGGATCTAGTGCTAAGACATTATCAGCAGTTCTGTAAGTAGTGTGCTGGGGCAGCTATGGATCGGTTTGTCCAGCACATTAATGCTTGATTGGACTTTTGGAGGCCAAGTTTTGTTTTGTTCTTCAAATCATTAATGAACAATTTTTGCAGTGTGGTAGGAAAAATTATCCTGCTGAAAGAGGCTGCTGCCATTTGGAAATGCTGTTGCCAGGAAGGGGTGAACTGGGTCTGCATCAGTGTTTAGGTAGGTGGTACACGTAAAAGTAACAGCCCAACGTTTCCCAGAAAACTGCTTTCATTGGCTCTGCTTTGCCATAGTGCATCCTGCTGCCATCTCTTCCCCAGGAGGCACACACATCTGGCCATCCACATGGTGTGAAAGAAAATGTTATTTATCAGACCAGACATGGATGCCGAAACCATTATAGCACCTGAAAAAAAATGCATTTGTTGTGTGAGGCTAATTCTGGTATACTAATATACACTTTTACATTTACATTTACAGCATTTGGCCGATGCCCTTATCCAGAGTGACTTACAATCATTAGTTATAGGGACAGTCCCCCTGGAGCAACTGAGGGTTAAGTGTCTTGCTCGAGGACAGAATGGTAGAAAGTGGGATTTGAACGGTGCCGGACTGGCGTTTTGCCCGATGAGCCGCTGGTAATTTTGGGCCGGCGCGGAATCCCATCAGAACCCCCCCCCCCCCGGGCCAATGGTAATTTTGGGCTGGTGTGGGATCCTGTCAGAACCCCCCCCCAGGCTGATGGTAATTTTGGGCCAGCCTGGTGGGCCGGTCTAGGCTCAAAATGCCCGGGCCAATTTTTGGTCCCACTCCAGCCCTGGATTTGAACCTGCTTAAAAATACGAGTGCCAGAAAGTGTCTATGGTGAGGAAGCATTTTTGGTTCCCTAAAGGACTGTTCAGTGAATGGTTCTTCAAAGAACTTTTATTGTGAGTGTGAAGAGCATTTTGTAAGAGCCCCTAAATTAGTAAAGAGCCTCTACATTATGTGAAGACCCTTTAAAGAGTACTTTGATTTTGTTTTCAATCATATTTACAACAATGGCTCTTTAAGAAGCACTGGTCAAAGAGCTCTTTGTGGCACCACTTTTTTGCAGATTGTAGATGAGTGTAAATGGGAAATCACCCAGCACAACATTGTTTTGTTTTGTTTGTAGGCGACAGTGTTTTGCATGTTGTAACGAGGGCACCCAGCGTGGTGGGGTTGGGAGGCTAGAGTTCAGAAAAAGGCGTGAACAGTACAAACAAATGATAGTACTTGAGATCCAACGAAAGGAATATAAACAAAAAAGGATGGACACAACAAATGGAAACAACAAATGACAGCAAAAAGCACATAACAAATGTAAACAAGTACAGACAGGGCAAAGCATCACAAATGCTTTGTTTGGAGGTTTTGGCAGTGATAAATTGCTTGTCAATTATTTAAACAATTTGGTTTTTTTTGTTTTTTTCATTTTAAAATGCAGAGACATTTTCTCAGATTTAAAAACATATTGGTGTAATGGTTAAGAAGATTGCCTGAACCAAGACTGAGCTATCTTGGTCAACCAACTTTGTCATTATATTCGCTGCATTCTTGCAGTGTCTGAAAAAACAGTCCAGAATCCCAAGGCTGTGTTTTGTTTTCCTTCCAGTGACTATACGTCGAGATATAAAGACTTCCATGTCACAGAATTCGTTTAACGTGCAATACAGTACTTTTGTTTAGAACATGTAGAACATGTAGAATAACTACTGATATAGGATGTTCCTTTTACACTCATCTGGTCACTGAACCTGAAACAGGCTACCACAGTGGAGACAAAAGAAAACCAAGCAGCAGCTAAACAAGCCTGAGAGACCATAGGGAAGCCTCATTTTATTTGTTTTATTTAGTTGCATCATGTAGTGTAGGTGTGTTTAAATAGTGCACCATCACAGTTTATTTGTCTTTAATTCTGATCAGGGAGGAAAGCAGGTTTACACGAAGCAGCACAGCTCTAAGGACGAAGTAAACTCACATGTACCAGCCAAGATTTCTGACCTTTGAAATCATTATTGAGCGCAGTAATAAATGTCTGGGCTCATGGTTTTTAGGTTTTTCATTAGCCATCTACCCACTTTTGTTAGAATTAGTTTGACATGTATGTATATGGTACAATGTTTCCACAACTCAAACCCAAATATCCCAGCAGAAATCCAGTTCTTTCATGCTCAGAAGTCCTGGTTACGGGATGAGACACTTTATGATGAGGCAGAGTCCCAGAATCATGATGACGGACAGACAGGAGAAATGAAGGGACAGCATGAGCAGCAGCTCTGCTAGGAAACTGTCCTTTGGTCGGGGGGGCGGAGGGTATGCCAGCTGTGGCACCTCACAGTACATACCAGTCCAGCCCTGGTAACACTGACAGGTGAATTTGTGCTTCATGTCCAGAATGTCGTGGTGGTTGAGCTGTCCACTCACATGGAAGCGCGGCCCATGGGTTCCTCTTTTGAGTAGGATATTGAAGAAGCGCGAGTTCAGGTGCAGGTAAGCTCCAGAGTCCAGGCTCTTGCGGACACATTTACCGTTCTTCTTGCACAGGGCCTTGCTGCACAGCTTGGCTGCAGAGGTTACATTGATGACATAGTGGCCAAGTGGTCCATCTATATATTTTTTCACCGTCAGACAGTTTCTCTGCAAAGAGACATTCATTAGACAAAGTAAACAGGCCCAGTCTGCCCTACATTAGATGATCCCTTAGTCCTCCCTTAGGCACCTCACCCGCCCCCCCCCCTTTCTTCCCAGCAGGTCTAGGATTGTATTCTTTGCTTATGTAACTCGTGAGTAACTCTGTTTGCACCGCTTTCTGTGCAATAACTGAATAATAACCCTGGGAATAAGCCTGGGAATTTATTTCAATAAGAGTCTAAGGACTTGTGTATTCTCACCCTTATGCTTTCTGTAAACAGGAAATGAATGAATCCGCATAATAAGCATGTATTCCCTGGCAGTACCACATCACTGTCACACATAAATCACCAACTACTGAAAAATCCTCACATCATCAACCACACTAACATGATAGGAATGATGCTATTTCAGGTTGAGTGACATCATTTTTGGAACAAAGAGTACATAGACAGTAGTTAGGATGTGTATCTCACTGCAGTGCTTTGTAGTTCATTTATTTTTACAAGGCAACAATAAATGTACAATAAAACTGTAAATTTAAACGTAAAATTATGTTTAAATTTACAGCTTTATTGTAAATTTATTGTCAAATGTATAAAAAAGATTGATTTAGTGGGGCCAACATTTTTTTTCCATTAGAGAAAAAATGCCATAATATAAACATCTCAACATAATAAAGATTTCACATATAGTACTGTGCAAAAGCCTTAAGCACCGATGCAAATTGTTTAAAGCCATTTTTCTCAATGTGTGATAATGTGTGATAGCAAAGTTTATATTAGAATAAATGCAAATAAACAAGACAGCAGTATGAAATATCAAGATTTGTCTGGTTTGCAAAAAAGTAATTGATATTTTGTGAGCTTTTGTGAGATCCCAGATTCGGTTCCAGATTTCTCCTCGATGTCTCCAGGCGTTGTTTGATTGTGCAACACCATCAGCAGCTCCTGATTTTATTAGGACTGATTGAGACAAACCAGTAGTACTGGGCTTCAACGAGGAACACACTGATATACTGTACATAAAATCTCTGTTTACTGGTATTTGTATTCATTCTTTTTTTGTTGTTGTGTTATTTAGTATATTTAGTAATATTAATGTGAAAAAAACACTCACTGCTCATCTAAACAGTTTTTAAATATCATTTCTGCACAGTACTATAAGTTTTTTGCGAGAAATCCTTTGACTGAAACCTTTTTCTTAGTGTTCTTGACTCCCATATCTTTCAGTATCAAAAGCTCATCAGTGCGGATGCTCAGGTTTATGAGACAAATTCAGTGAATGACAAGACCAACTCGATTTTAATGAGGTGCCACTTAGGACCACTCAAATTAGCTCCATATTATACATCTGTACCTGAGATCGGGCGTACTCGGATGAACCCCACAAGACCACTCCAGCTGCTCCCAGGGCTGCGCTCTCCCCTATGGTGTGCACTAAATCACTCTGTTTGAAGATTTTAATACAAAAGTACACAATTATTAATGTATATTTATGTGTTATCCTGTTCATTACTTCAAACTGTAACATTTCTAACATGTGATTTACTTCAAAGACCAGCTCCTGCACTTTTATTTATAGTTATTTTAATTTAATTTCATTTATAGTTATAAGTAGTCTATGGGAAGCTCTAGAAGCCAGAAAGGAACACATGAAACTAATAACTGTTTGTGACTTATATAAAGCTCTAACTTTACCTTGATGTTCTCAAGATGTGTAACTGTGGATAGACCAATCAAATAGAAAATATTATTGTTCCTGTTCCACCTCCAAACTGGAACATTCCATTCATAGTTACCTGACACATGAGTGTTTTACCATATCTAAGGCATTCAAGATGTTTAGGAGTGGAACAGTGTCTTTGTCAATCAAGTACTAAGCCAGTGATTAAAACAGTCTGTGGTTCAGACGGTTACCACATGCTTTGTAGGAGTAAGCGTGGCTACTAAGGTTCTTACTTTTGGCAGCATGTTACTTGCAAATCAATACAGCATATTATTATTGGAACAAAATCTCCAAAAAAGTAACCTTACAAGAGAGGGCAGAAATATGCTTTGCTTTCTGTAGGTTAAGGATTTTTTTTTTAATTTTGGATTGTTTAGACATTTGGATTGCTCAGTCATTTTGGATTGTTTGTATTTGTTCTTTTGACATAAAAATGAGACCAGCTGGCATTTCTGTCAAAAACATGGAAAAAGTTATAAAGTAAAAGCAGTGATTTGTACAAATATACTGTTGCTGTCCAAAAACATCTCCAAAGCTGTAACTTTACAGGACAAAAGAGTTCCTTTGGAGCATTTTTCTTTGGCCAAAGATGAGTTTCTGAATTACACTGACATTCATTTTTATAAGGTTTACAATACAATGAGAGTTTGACTAGAGGTTGGCAGTAGCTAGTTAAATTCCTCAGTTTTATGGGCTCAGCTAAAAATGTGATTGATCAAATGATAACTTTTCTTTCTAGTCATGTGCATTTCTAAAGAAAGTAATCCAGACTGTAAAAGTGTTTTTTGTTAATCCGACAAAAAAAAAAATAATAATAATGCAAACACATTTTAGCCAACTCAAATATATACTCAGAATACATCAATTAATAGGTTGAGTTGGTGACTTATATTTGAGCTCCTTCACTATAAATCATATCATGTCTTTACATTCTGGGACTCTCTCACCTCAGACAGAACAGTAAAGGTGTAGGCGTAGAAGGGTCTGGAGTATACAAACACAGGCAGAGTGAAGTCATTCCGGGCAATTGAGGCAATCCGCATGGCCTCCTTGACGCGATAGTGCACAAATTTAACAGTGTTGGGTGAAGACTTCAGCTCATAGTCCAGGTATATGGACGGATAGAGTGCTGTGCTTTCCTTCCAAAGCCACATAAGATGGTCATTACGCACATGCTCCACGTTGGGACACTCTCCTGTGTAGCGTAGTGGGTGCTGCTTGTATCCGTAGTTGTAACAGTCTGGAAACAGATAAAAGCCCCAGAGACCATGTGGCCGGCGACTCTCTGCAAGCAGGAGAGTTGAATTCATGAAAGCCTGCCCAGCCTTCTCAAAGGATTCCTTGGCTTCATTCTCCACTTTACTTTGTGGCCAGCCTGGATGAGTCTTCCTTATTAACTCCTTAGATTTGTTCCTGTAGATGTCCTTGGAACCCCAGTTGCGAACCCACTGGGGGCGCCAGTTTTCCCAGTCGATGACACCAAGTCCACGGAAGTCTTTGAATGCGATGAGCTTGTCAATGTCAGCTCTGGCTTTGTTGAGGTGTTTGCTGAGGCTCTGGTTCTGGGGCAGGCCTCCATTGATAGGACTTCCAGAGCTGGTGTAGTAAGGGTAGTAGCCCAGGTGGCTGTGGTAGAAGATAGTGACGTTCGGGCCACTAAGTGTTTCATTGTGATTAGCAACAATGTCAAAGACACTCAAGTCAAGGTCCACCTTTAAAGAGATAAAAGTCGTTTTAGCATGATGTGTTAATTTAATTTATCTTTGGGCTACTGTTACACAATTAAGTACATAGGTATTTATATCAACAAGTTTTAGCCTGGATCTTTTCTTTGTCTGTATCGACGAAAACATGTATTATTGTTAATTGTCATAAAAGCAAAAGCTTGAAAAGTTATTGCTGAAAATCTGAAAGGCCATTCTTTACATTTTGGCACATTTTTATATCCTGACATATAATCTGAATGTTTTCACAGTTCTGAAGTTGTATTATTCAAATTCTACCTTAAATCGGAGGCGGCAAGATTCGGTGGGTGCATTCCACACCACTATAAATGGCCGATGTGGCAGTAGAGGAGTGCGGGCATGTTTCAGCTGCTCACCCTGGACAACAACCAGCCCCCACACTGCTACTGCCAACAAGTCAAGCACGGCCATCACCACTTTGTCTGCATGGATCAGTCAGCCCACCTTTAGTGGAAGACAAATACAAATTAAGGTACAGTCTTGTTTGAAAAATGCCCATGTGTTGGGGGCTCTTCACAGAGATAATCAAAGGAGGTGGTAAATGAGAATGAAAGTGTGGGTCAGTGAACAATGCTGCTCCAGATTCCACAGCACAATGGCTCTCTGTGCTCCCTGAAAGGTGCCACACACACACACACACACACACACACACATATATAATATACATGTACACTACCGGTCAAAAGTTTTAGAGCACCCCAAGTTTTTTTGTATCGAAATTCAAGTTCAATGTCTCATTTTTCATTCTGCAGAAAGTTCTTCCCAACTATGTTGCAGAAGTTCCCATATGTGTGCGGCACTTATAGGTTGCTTTGCTTTCACTCTTCTGTCCAGTTCATCCTAAAGCAGCTAGATGGGGTTTAAGT
>JBBIGA010000126.1:10954961-10991305 GCA_037576975.1 Alestes dentex
TTTTCTGAGGTAGTTCTGGCAGAGCTTGGACTTATGTTTTGGGTCACTATCTTGCTGTAGGACGAACCCGACCAACCCGGCACATACCAGAGGTACTGCATGGAGCTACAGAATTATTTTCCTCTTCTGGGTAACCTTACCTTTTTTTTTTAACATCTCGTAGTATAGTCCAATGAATAGTACCATTTCATACTATTCACTGGACTTGAACTGTTTGAATTTCAATTTTAAAAAAAGCTTGAAACTCTGGGGTGTTCTAAAACTTTTGACCGGTAGTGTATATTCTATTATACTCTTCCATGTCACTATTTTACATATGTTTTTTTGTTTGCAGTATCTGGCTTAATGCATGGTCACAGCATTTATGTTGGGGTTTTTGAAACTCCCCTATGTAATTTCCCAATCTGTCCTAAAATGACTTGACATTTATTTAATTTCCATTAACATGTGGCAAACCATGACCTTGAATGTAACGAGTTAGAGTAATAGTTTCACTTCAATGGTCTTGGAAAGTCTGCAGTAATTTCACTCAGCCGGAAAAACAATGATGAGACGGGTACCATTACTTTAAGAAAAGGTTTGATCTGTGCTGTGGTTTAACATAATCCTGATCTTATTGGTCATTTTATAAGAAACATAAAAAAATTCAATTCTGTTAAAATTAGAAAACAGATTTTTTTGGAGTGTTCAGTAAACCACAATCAGGTTATGAGTTGATAACTTACTCCAGAAGTGGAAACAATCTTTACTCTTTTCTAATTCAGGGATGTAAAAATACAGCAAGTATTAAGAGTCTTTCAGTATTTGCCAGCTGGTGCACTGTGACATACTAAAATTGATAAGAGTTTTAGAGGCATGCGGAAGTCATTACATTTTGATGACAGAATCTGGGAAAACAAGCATTTTGTTCTATAAATTGTGCTTAATATGACCAGGGAAATGAACTAACAAGGTTAAGATGGACAGGTTTTGATTTCAGATTGGCTTTAATATACCAGTTGTATAAACATACTCAACATATATTTTTTTCAATTTCAAACAGTTTTCACCCCAATTTGGTCATCATGTTCAGTTCTACCACTAGCAAGGACTCCCTCAATCTCACAATACTAATGCTAGGATAACCACTGCATCTTTTTGAACCAGCACTAAGGCAACATCATGGGACAGTGTAACACGCTGGGAGGAGAATACTGACCAGGGCAGAGGGTCATTCTGTCATCTCATGATCTCCCAACAATGGAGTCAACACTTAGAAAGGGGTCACTGGCGCCAGCATAAACTGATTTATGTTGTTAAATAAAATGGTGCAGCCAAAAAAAGCTACATCGGGTTTAATTAGGAATTTTCTTTCATGCTTAAAACCCATATTTTCAGAGATAGAAAATCCTTAGGTAATTGTATTGTGTAACTCTACCTAAGTGTCATTTTAGAACATTGAGTATTAATAATGCTGTTAGAGTGTTACTGACCAGTGAATACTTGTACTTTTATACAGAAGAAACATTCTTAAGAATATTTGTTATAAATGTCTTGTTTCTCTTGTTTTGCTTTGTTTTTATTGAAATACGAACACATTGACCAAATTCTACTCAGTGTGGAATCAAAACTGCCCACAACTGATTAATCTAAATCATCTTTACAAAGTAGGTTAAACTGGACAGATTGACTCTCCAATTTGTCCAATTCAACCACTAGCTAGGATTCGCCCAAACATAAGACCACCAGTACTGGGAGGGTGAAGGCTAGTTACATTTAGCCGGCCGCCACATCTTTTGCTGCTAAGGCAATGTCACTGTACAGTTCAAGTCCCTTGATTAGTTGCTGCACCAGACACCACCCCATCTCAAACCACTGAAGAAAAAAAAATCGATTTGATAATACATTTACATTTTACTTTTAAGTACCTGATTATGTTTGTGTTGCTCCTTTTTGACGTCCTCTCGAGTATATTTTCAGTTCCATACCTTCACTTTTAACTGAATTAGGTTTTGATGCAGTATCACTTACACTTCACTTTTGTGTTTAATTATCATTCCTTGCTGTACCGTGAAAGAAACTGAACCCTTGAGCTTCCTGGAATTATGGAAAAAACCTTAAGAACTACAAAGAACCTTTAGGAACGATTCAGAGGCTGAATAGGCTTTCCCTGGTTTAAATGGTTCCAGAACTCTTTAACCAAGTCAAGAGTGCCACAGCCACTAATTGTAATTGATTGTAATCATTGCATTCTGAGGGCAATTCCTCTATATTTGAACCAGTTATGAATGTGGGTAAGTGGGAGAAAAATGACATGTGTTTTGCATTAACATTCTGCTCTAATCTTGGTCATTATTTTTACCTCCATTCCATTAAAGACTGCAAGGCGTTATTTTGCTGCATTTCCTGTAACGAGTGAGATGGCAATGGGACTTGAAGCTGTGCCAAAAGACAACATGGTGAAGTCACCATGGCTCTCCTCAAACCACAACAATGTGGAGTGGCCAACTACATGGAGACCTCCCCAAAACGATGTCTGCTGCTGACTCTCCTCTGTTTGAACTTGTGTTTTCCCTAAACAGGCATAAGTGACATAAGAGCCTTGTCTTGCTTTTTTGAGCAAGCCTTGATTAAATCCAGATGAAGATGTTTCTGCTCCTTGTACAGTCCTGATCTTTCCATTGCGTTTGATTTTCTGCACATTTCTGCACAGTTGGTCTACTGGAGGCCTAATAAAACAAGTCTTGAGAAGGAATTTTCAGTGAGGCGTTACCATTAAAACCTATTTAGTCTAGAGTCTGTGCTTTAATCAACACTTACTGTAATACAGTATGTATGAATACTAAGCCTTGACTACAAAGATATGAAGTGGCTACACTGTGGTCATATGAACATTTTGATTTCAGGTTTATACGTTTGTTTGTGAATACAGAAAATTCTGTGTGAATGTTACTGGATTTAATGTTCTGTTAAATACGGTCCAATGATCTTTGCATTGATGTGCTGACTGCAGAAATGTAAATGAGGCGTGAGACTTGGATGGCGTGAGGAAAACACTGGTGGTGTGAGAATGTAAGTAAACAGTCAGAAAACCAGAAACCTCCCTTGCCCTCAGTGATGAACAGAAAAAGTGAGTCAGCAGCTTTTGGGTCGACTTGTGGAAAGATGAGATTACAGCTATTGTTTTTCCCATCAATATTTGGGAGAAGGTTTTGATTTCAGTGCATGTGTGTATGTATGTGTGTGCATGCGCATGTGTCTGTGTGTGCATGTGTGTGTTTGCATGAATTTCTCTCTTTATGAGGACCAAATTTCCTTAAAATAAATAGTTGGAAATTTGTAAATGTGGGGACATTTTGCTGGTCCTCACAAGGAAACATGCTGTTTTCACCACAATTTCTTTTTAGGAAAATTAAATCAGCAGATAGGTTGCCTTTTGGTCATTGACGATAGGGTCAGGGTCAGGTTTAGGTGTAAGTGTAGTATTACTGAGATATAGTATTACACTCCCACAAATATAGTAATACAAACATACACTAAATGGACAAAAGTATTGGGACACACTTGTTTTTCTGTTAAAGCTATAGGCTTCTTTAGTTTTGGTTGGGAAAGGTTCAAAAAGGCATAAGTTCATAAAGGTAATTAATGGAAATTGAATGAGTGTTCGTCTGCATAATATGAAGCTGCTTGTTCTCATGTTTGAAATGGAATGATTTCCTACTTTCACATTTCATAGTCCAGAGCATGCCTAACATAAATGGGTATTTCTGGAGGCCCACTAGTGAATGCTCTATTGTTCTCTGTAACCGGTTGTGATCACAGTGACTGAATGGGAACTGATGTTGGGGAAAAGCAAATACTGAAAGCTTCTCATCTGAGGACACACTGAACTGACATGTTGTCAGTTTTCCAATCTCATTAACTGCAGGACATCTCTCTCTCTCTGTTTCTCTGACCCCCACCTCCCCACCCCCTCACCAGTGCCTCTTCTGCAAAGCATTCACCACAAAAACAAAATCTTTGCAAGTGAAATTGTCATTTTAGGGCAGCAGTTCTTATCTTATGAAATTATCTGTTTTAAAAAGTTGTTTATTCTAAGTTGTTTTATTCTAATTTCCTTCATTTGTCTCACTATGAAATTGTACATTATTTTAATCCAATTATGACACAAAGCAAGAAGACAGATCACGTATCTATGATAACTGTGCCAAAAAAAAATCATGACTTCTTTCACTTGTTTCAAAGTGCATGATGTTCCTTCGAGAATTTTGAGAGACACTGCTAAACATTCTTTTACACAAACAAAATACTCTGAAGATTTATGCAAAATGCACATAGTAAGATTTATTGGAATAAGCCCTAATATGCAGCTCTTTACATTGCTCTTAAATGTCTTAAAACTAAGCTATATTATAAATATGTAAATGTGGCATTTGAAAAATAACAAATAAGACAATATTAAGATTTAGAGATTAAGTATAAACCTATTTACTCTCTTTGTAAAACTATGTTGCTGTAATCTGAGAATAAGTTTCATTTTAACTTCAGATATTTCGGGTGATGTGAAAACAAAGAGCCCTGCCTTGGGTAAGTCCTTGTCTTGCACCCATTGACCCTGGGATAGGCTCTGCGTACCCCAATGTGTATTAAGCAGTTACAGAAATTGCAAGTGAGTGAGTGAAAACAAAGCTTGCTTTATATAAACATTTCCATCTTTTAAAATCATGCTGCGTAGAGAATTCTAGTAACATGACAGTTTGGTTTCATCCTTGCCAATGATCTTATCATTATTAAAGGTCAGCATTCTGTCAACAGTGATCATAGTCATTCTCTCCTCACACAGGAATATTTTTTTCTATGCTTCATGTCTGCTGCTATAAGATCTTCTGCAACTAAGGAAAAGTTATCAGGAAATCAGTTTGCTGACCACATCTTTTGTATCTTTTCATATTTTAGTCAGTTACACTGGTAGCTCTAAAACCTGGTAACATGATCCAGGCAATCACAACCATAAAACCTTAAACCTTAGACTCTTTGAACTAAGAACGTCATAGTCTTCTAACAAGGAGGTCCAACTCTGATAAGGAATCATTTTATCTGTCTAAACATTCTGAGAGTTCCTCAAAGCACCCAGTACTTTTGGGCCACATTGGCACTGCAATGATGTGTGTAATGAGTCACTTACCTCTCCAATCTAACATGGGACAATGTGGCACTCCTGCAAACCACGAAGTAGCCTGAGGGCTCAGTGGGACTAGTGTATCTGTCCTTTGCCTGTAATGGTGAAGGATTCTATTCGGAATATTCTGTTAAAATTTTTACAAGACGACTATGTTACATGAGCGTTTGCTCAGTGCTGATCCTGTACTTGCGAGTTTTTATACATCAGTAATACAGCTTTTCTATGCCCCTTGATGAACGCGTGCATGGAACCAAACATTTGAATTCCTTTGTTGTTTGATTACTGTGGCTCCTCCCAATCATCCTCAAATCAAGCTGCCAAATAGGACCAGCAACAATACCCAATACAGATGACTGAGTCTGGACCGAGAAACAAGTCCCAGAGCAAATGGAGGTAATGTGAAGAAACGCTATTTGCTAAATAGATAAAAACTGCTTTACAGGTCAGAATAGGTTAGTGTTGCATCTAGTGGAGTGGTTCCTCACATACTTGTGTTTGGTTTCACATAGGATTTCAAACAGCAGAGTGTCTGGACCCCCAGGGTGAGGTGCATCCATCCATGACCTTGGAAACACAAGGCAGGTCTTAAAGTGTCTCAGTGCTTACGTCTACCATTGAAGAATGTATAACAGATAATAAAGGCTAACACGTCTGCAAAATGTGCAGCAACTACACTTGATATTCTTACTGATTTTAACAGTTGTGAAAACATGGCTTCATCCTCCTAGCCTAATGCAACATGATAGCATCATTTTAACAGAGGATAAATCCACTTATTTCAACTGTTTAGGCTGCAGGGTGGGAATCAACATCCTTTGTGGTCACGCACCAAGATCTGCAAGAATTTCTTTTTGTTTTTTTCTCAGAGTGGGAGCGGAACATGTTTTTGCTCATGTGTGTGCCATGACAGCAAATTCTTACAGTTCAAAGCTCAAGTTTCCCCGCCAAAATCTGACAAGAATTACTTTTGAAGTGGGTGGACTGACACCCAATAAAGAAAGCCTGGTTCTTGTCTGTGTTTGTCTGACTGCGTTACACAAGGTGGAATCTGAGTAACCCACAGTCCCCCACACACACTCCCAAGCTGCAGAAACATAAAAACTGTGAACCTCAGCATTGTCTGACACCGCACCATAGATCACAGACCACATGTTGGCTTTAGGTTGCATATTCTAAATTAGCTAATGCATGCAGATGTTATGCCCATAGGCATTACTGCTTGTCATTTAACCACCTATGTGCAATAATGAAACATTATATACAGTGAGGGTAAAAGCCTATTCAGACACTTTATACTTCCAGTTCAGATTTTAAACACAAAATTTGAACAAAAATAGTGTGTATTCATAAGTATAACAAAAGATATGTTTCAAAAATCTGCAGTGGGCTGGCAAATTAAGTGGTTACAGAAAATGATTGAAAAAATGAAATGGGCAGGGGATAAGTATTCAGACACCACAAATAAGCAACATTAGGTCTATCTGTATGTAGTTACTTCTTATTTATAGTTCAAATATATTTATATTTATTAAAAGTAATTTTTGTAGCATTTTGGCCCATTTGTATTGTTATTACCATCTCCAGCTTCCAAAGGTTACATAGAAAACCCTCTGTTTCACTCACAATTTCATCGTTTTTTTTTAAGTATTGGATTAATTTCATGAGGTAACCCCGTAACATCAATTTATTTAATTTAATTATTTTATTTATTTATGAAATCCTTTCATGTTAAGTTTAGTTAAGTTTAATCTGGGTCTGGGAAATCTGCCCTTAAATGTACTGTTTGCGTTATTACTAAACATTAATGTCCAGACTTGGAAAATACTTATACATAAACAAAAGACTACCATGCGCCAGACAGAACAAGATGTAGTGGTTGGTTTCACACAACAATGCTTAGAATCTATACATCAAAGTTCGATTGCAGGCCCCAAGTTGTCCTGATGTGACAGAAACGCATTCACTTCATACTTGATATGAAAGAGAATTCCCTTTGAGGTACTCATAGATCTCACAATGCCTTTTTGTGTTCCTGACCTCTGGTGTCAACTGCACAGGCAGTTTCAGGCACGGGACTTGATTTAGGACACGGAGCACATGCAAGAGTTAAGTGTGGTCTTATATTGCGCAAAAGAACATATAATGAATTTCTTTGACATTAAGAGGAGCCAGACATTAAAAACCCATGTCTTCAGTCTTCACATTGTCATTTTACTAGAGAAAATGGAATGAGAAAGTAAAATTATGATAAATAATTCAATCGTTTGGCTAAGCTGCTCTTACTTGGTCACGGAGGTTATCTTTATGGGACATGCCGCCATCTGGTGGCAACAGAGTCTGTTACAGGAAAAGAAGTCATCCTTCATGGGGGAATGGTCTCCTGTTTTGAATTGAACAATTCTGAGCTTTTATTATAATCAAGAACATTCCAAGGTAGATTCATACTAAACATAAATCTAACCCTATCCTTAACTGTAACCTTAACTTCAAGCCAAAATCTAAACCTAAACCCTAATGCTGTTGATAATCAACTTAGATTCACCAGGTAGTTTGTTAACGATTAAAACATCCGTAAATAATTTTTTAGGGGCCTGTGAAAACAACGTGTGACCAGAATACAGCAAACCTGTTTCAGAAGTGAAACACATTTTAAAAGTATTGTATCATTATTCTTACATTAAATAAAAATGTGCCAAATTATATGTATTTTGTTTATGTATAATGTGCACATTATCTATATGTCTACCTATCTATCTATCTATCTATCTATCTATACACACACACACACACACACACATACTATATACTACGCTTCACTGTTCTACTTGTTTTTGGAAGGCAAGCACACTATTAATGAGAATTTTCCAGTGAAATAAGTTTCAATATAGAGGAGGCAAAATCCTGTAACTACATTGCAGAAGTAGTGCAGGCCAAGCCAGTATTAAGCAGTGGGAGAAACCAGTAAGACATGTATCATATTTTGCTGCTTTTCTCTCTGGCAACTCCCAGCCAGAACCACTGAAAGAAGGCACTCATTCCTGGCAGGATGCCCTTTTCAGACATCTCTCCATCTGGCCTGATCTCTTTTCTGTCCCTTCATCATTTGTTTATCAGTGGGGAGGAACAAGGTAAACCCTGTGCCTGGTGGCTGTTACATAAGCACCAGAGCGCATATTCATTTCATCCTTAGTCATTAGACTATCATGAGGTAGATAAGTGTGGATAATGCAAAGAACTGAGTTTAAACCTACTTTAGTTTTATGGATTCAGGCACGCAAAAAGCCAGTTTATGTATTAATGTTCCTGGTCAGGAATGCTGCCTGTGCAAGACTGGAGCATCTTCATTAACAGGGTAGTTTTATTCCCCAAGTAGTTTAGAGGGCCTACATTAGGCACTGAGATGCGTTAATCATAGAAGATAGCCATGCAGAGTTAAAGAGGACAGACACAAATTTTGCTCTATATGCAAAAAAATGCTATATATGACATATAATGAGAGAATGCAAACAGACTATACTTGTTTCTATCAAACAAATGAACTTTAGTTAAATTGCATACATACTTAAACCTTGGACTAAAGGGCATCCCTGAGTAAGGAGGCACACACCTAATGATGCGCTCTCAACTTATACTGTAGTTATATCTCTTCATAAGCATTATTTACAAATACATTGACAGGTGAAGTGAATAACATTATGTAGTTACAGTGGCACCTGGCGAAGAGTGGGATATATTAGACAGCAGGTGAACAGTCAGTTCCTGAAGTGTTGGTAATAGTAAAAAAAGTGTAAGGGTCTGAGTGACTTTGACAAGGGCCAAATTGTGTGTGTGTGTGTATATATATATATATATATCAATTGCTAAATTATCTTTGTAGATCTTATATATCGCATTACATTTCGTTCTAAGTCGTACTTCTGAACACACTGTCCCTTTTAAATATGCTTGACCAAATGTAAATTGTAGGAAGTCAGAATATTTGCATTGAAATTTGAATCCTAATATCTTGTTTGCAAAAGGATGGATTACATCATTTTGGGAAGTGTTTTATCTTTAGTCAGAAAGAGAAGCACTCCACATCTCACCTGTCATGTCTTGTACTTTGTGACTGAACGTGTGTTAGGCAGTCTTCAGCTCCCTGCCTGAAACGAGGCTCCGCCCCGTCCTGCTCCTGACGCCCCGCCCCTAAAGCTCCCATCCGCAAGACTGCAGAATCCACGGGAAAACAGGACCGAACCATTCTCCGGGGCGAGGTGTGCTTCACCAAAACGCGTCGACACAATCATTTTTATGTATGTCCATTCTAGCATATATTGAATTAAACGTACTATTTACGTAGCGTAATCTTTAATGAAGTCCGCTCCACGTTTCTTTTCTCTGGGTGGAGAATCATGTTTTAAGCCTCTGATTCAGGCACCCCTTTTCTCCGAGGCTTCATCGGTCCACCCGCCCCGCTGCCATGTTGGATTGAGGGATCGTTGTTGCTGTGGGAGTTGGGGATGAAAGTTTATTTTGTGCAGTTTGGCGTTTATTAGCACCTCCAAACTGCCCCGTGTCGGTGGAGACGGAGTGTGTATGTGTGAGGAGCGTGTGGACTGAGACAGCAGCGTCGCAGGGGCCGCTCTGTTGGTGGAGTTTGGTTTCCAGGATGAACCGAGTGCAGGCCATGGTGACCAGGGTTTGCACGTATTTTACATAAAATATTGTTTTTATAAGCAGACAGACTTCCGAACTGACTTGGCCTCGTCTCTCGGCAATATGAGTGGACACCCGCCTCAGAGGAGGGTTGCAAATATCGGGTCCATACTTCTCACCCCTCAGGAGAACGACTGTCTCTTCAGCTACCTTGGCAGGAAATGCATCGTAAGTTTTTCTGGGTGCTCTCTCTAATACTCGTCCCGGGCTCTCTGGAGCTCAGAGGAGAACCAGCCCCTCTAGAAAATCATTAACTTCGTGTCCTTTGCAGGGTGTCACAGCTGAATGCTTCTATTTCCTTCTCCCGAGCTCTAGTGAGGGTGCAGGCCTGCATGACTTTTAGGGAATACAGTCTTCCTCCACCAGACCAGGCTGCTTGCCATGGAATGTGAATTCCCCTTCGAGGTGTCTGTCTCTGATAGGGTGACACAAGTATCACTCTGAGCCTTTTTCTGATTCTGCCACTGTGTGCAGCCATGCCCTGCATCTCAAGTCTTAGTTAGAGGAGACGCCATGCAGGCCAGGCCTGGTTTGTTTACCTCAGACACCAGCATCCTGCACCAGAAGTGTCAAATTATACACAACCTAACTGTAACTAGTACTGTTTGCACCAGCTTAGCTGAAGTCTATTGTGCAACAAAAATATTTTGCTTGTAACAAACTGCTTAACAAGCTTTGATTGTCACTTATCTGTGGGTGTAACATTATAAAATACCTAATGTTTGCTTTCCTTCTCTGTCACTGATGAGCAGAAAACTTCACTAATTCTCTGACAGAACATTACTGAAGTAGTGATGGTTTCAAAATATCTCTTACCAGATGTAGTTTGTTTCTGTTTGAATGCATCTTATCAGTCACAGTCTGAAACTTTTTAAATTCTGTTTTTGTTCCATAAACAGTTTAGTTAAGTGGGTGTTTTATATTTATATGTTGCTCAAAATATGCCTCTAGTAGTCTTTTATGCTCGGGACTAATATCCCTGCTTGGGTTTTGAACTCTTTCCTGCTGTTGTTGCTGTCAGAAATAAATCACTGACAAAGACATGCTACCCACTTACACTTCCTTTTTTCCTCCAGTAACTGTACTAACATGAACAGGTAACCCCTACGACTTGAGGCGGAACCATATCTTTTCTGAATGGGACATGCCGTTCCTGTTTAAGAGTGTTCTGAATGTTTTGCCACATTTTATGGAGCATTCTGTTAACATTTGCATGTCCTTGTGCAGATCTGGGTTTGTGCTTAGTCTGTTGCATTGTGGCACAAATATTTTGAAATGTGTCGAGGGAAAACTTTCATTAGGCCAGTGAGGTAGAATGTACCTTCATATTAAAGAAAATGACTGTTATTTGAGATAATATTTGACTCTGAGCTGCAGGCCCACCATTAAAGGATGAGACCCAAGCTATCTCTATAATCTTGCTGCAAGAATTAAAATGCAAGTGCCTAATTGCAAATTGTGGGGTTACATAATGGCTCTGGTGCAGGGAATGAGGATACACTTTCCATTGTGAACATGCAGAAATGTCCAAAGTCAGTACTCTATGTGTCTTGGTCTACACTCCTGTGCTGACGACACTGGCTGTGTGGGCTCTGAATGATTCTTTATCTCCTTATTACTTCTAATAGGCAGTAACAGCTGGTCACAAATTCTCAATCTCAAGCCCACCTAGATTTCTTGTCAGTGCATGACGGGACTGAAGAGGGGATTGTTGCTACAAGAGCAGTGGCTGCCTGGGAACTGCAGCCAAAGAGCTGGGCCATAAAGTGGGCTTTCATAAGGGATGACTGAAAATGAGACATGATGGCAGGGCTCATTTCCAACAGTCATGGGTCCATTCATCACTGTGTTCCGAACCAGCACCGAAATCCGAGGACAGAGAGTGGACGGAGTCCAGTTCACACAATGGGTGGGGGTTAGAGGCAGGGAGGAAGAGAGGGGCAATCGGGGACAGTTGTGCACAATCAGCAGTCTTTATGGACAGGAAGTGAACTGATCTGCCTATTCAACACCAACGTGTTTGCATGAATGAATAAGAATGCTGAGCCAGTGCTGGTGTACGATCAGATTTCCACATACCTCCACAACCTACAGCTTTAAATAGTCAAGCCTACTTCTAGATTAGTATAAAACAGCATTTCGAAGTGCTGACAGTCTTACATGCAGGCCCTCTAACTGAGGTCAGTATTCCCCTGAAAGTAAACGTAAGATAATGTCAGGGTTTTTGAAGGTTAATGTTTTGAAGTATTACTGTCCTGCATAAACATTCCAAGAAAGTTATTCATTTGTAGAAATACTTGGAGGTTGTGTGGTATCACACAGAAACGGTGCAAATCTCTTCGAACTTGTTGAACTCCCTCCCCTAAGTGGGTCTCTGTAAATGGCTCACAGACAAATTTGCTTCTCTGTTTTGAATCCCTGGAACCCACCAAGCGTCCCATGACGTTTACTTTAGGCAGAGTTTTCTAATGCTGAGAGTGCACTTTTTTGAGCGTGAGGAAGCAGTTTTCCCCTTTGAGGTGAAGAAAAGTAGTGTCGTTTGTACTGCTGTAACTGACGTGGCAGTTTTGTGCATGGATTAAATTATTTCTCTTTTTTTGTTTGTGTTAGTTAGTTTCCTGGTTTTTTAAAATCATTTATATGTGGGTGTTCTGCCCATTGCACATGAAACGTGTTCAGAATTGTATCCATTTAACAAATTGAACAGTTTGACTTCTGACAGTTTTGGGTGCAGGCATGCGTACTTGTGTGTGTATGTGTGTGCTTGTGAAAGCACACTTGTCCATGGAAAATATTTCATCTTCTCTGAGATCTTGGCTGTGTTCCTTGGGACAATATTGCCAAGAAGCTGGCCTATTTTTTCCTCTGGTAACCCGTGTCCTGGAGGAGCACTTACTGCTGCCTTGTGTCACATGGATGTAGCACAGGCATGGTCAAAGCCCATGTATACCATTTATACATTTCTTATTTGTAGTTCCAGTTCCTTTATGGAAGATTATGTAGTATATTTTTAAAAGCTGCTTGTTTTTTTACATTAATATAATGTTTGTGTACGATGTATTGCTCGTACATAAACGCACAGAGCTGCTTCTCCTGGACCAGCAAAACAATAGTAAATGTAGATTCATGAGGTCTTCAGATGTCCAATACGCTTGTGCTTATATCTTTGACTGTAAAAAGTTGCGTAAAATTGGTAATATTAGAATGATTCTTGGCTGGAGAGCACAGTCGTTTCATTCTAGATTAGGTGGGAAAACTCCAGCTACCTGTATGTGAAGGTGGTTTTTATAGTCAGTAGGCTTTTCTGTTAATTGTTAGGACATTAGGTCACGACATTAGGCTTTTCTGTTAATTGTTAGGGACATTTTTTATGCTCCCTGTATTTTCAACATTTTAATTACCTTGCCTGTTTCAATGCTCATTTCCTTTCTGCTCTGGTCTCACAACAAGGATTTCTGTCCCCCTAAAATATCAGTTTTAATATTTTTTGTTCAGTGCATCATGTTTTTGCCACAGCTGAACAATCCTATCTCAAAAATAATAGTCTGGAGAGACGTCAAACTCTTTAGAGGATTTGAAGCAGCTTTCAAGTTATGTAAAAGAAGAACTGATAAAAATGGATGAATATATTTTGAATCATTGCATAAAAAGTAGTTTAGCATGCTGGAATTTGAATGAATTATTTGGAGTCACATAGTGATGATTCATTTTGACTGCCGGTGATCAGTAGAGTCTTAGTCATACATAATCAGTGCAGCCTCACAAGTTGGAGTTCCTGTGTCATTTGCTCAAATGCCTCTGAATAATAAGGTGCTGATGTCTGTATTTGAGATTGGTCAGTGCAGTGATTGTAAACAGTAAATTCTGCTGTGGTTTGCTCTTAACTATAAAGAATATAAATACTGTTGTTTATAATATGATTTACTATGGAGATCAGTTAGTCTATTGGTTTCAAACTACATCCAATATGTAGTTCAGTAACCATGGTCCATCTTGCCATGAAGTGTGTTTTTAGAAGTGCATCATCGCTGTCGAGGCCTTGTCTAAAATCATACGTCTCTGTTCTTCATGTAGTGTTCACACATCAAGTTTAGGGTAGCTGGTGTTTTCAAATTGGGGAAAAACATCCTGGGGGAGGGGGTGAATGATAAGAAGACAATGTCTGTTACAGTGCATGCTCTGTCTTAACCTTTCGTTTGAATTTGCTTTGAAGTTTTTATGTGTGACAGGAAGGTGTGGTTGTCTTTTGGCAGACTCTGTGTTCAGCAGTGGTCCAGGTTTATGCAGCAGACAGGGGCCCATCCTGGACCAAAAGATGCTGCGGTGTGGCTTGCTTAGTGAAAGACAACCCTCAGAGGTCTTATTTCATCCGTGTGTTTGATATCAAGGTGAGACCGTGACTTCATGGCCTGTAGTTCTACTGGAGGCTTGCATTTGTTTAATGTTAATTTAAACTACTGATCATAGATTTCACATGTATACCTATAAGTGAAAAGGTGGAGAATTAATATATTAGTTGTCTTTGCAATATTTTACTTCATTTATCACTATCTTGGTTTTCTTTCTTGCAGGATGGAAAAACTAAATTTGAGCAGGAGCTCTACAATAATTTTTCAAGCTCTTACTCAAGATCGTACTTTATTGCATTTGCAGGAGATGTAAGTCCTTGTTCAAATTTCCAGTAGTACTTGATGACATTATGTGGTAACATGCCGTTTCCTAGTGTGTGTATTGAACAAACAACATTAAGATAAAGATAATTGGCCATTACTACACAGTGATAAGCAAATCTCTGTTATCTGGTGGTCTTATTTTTTTTTTATGACGAAGGCCTAGCTTTGATCCTTATTTATTACAGGATCTTTAACATTTATACAGTCCGTGGACATTTCTATTTCAACTACTTGACGGCATTCATTGTTGGCAAGTTATTTTTCTGATAACATCAATGTCTCTTACATAATTTCTATGTGATTGTCCAGTTTGTTTGCCGTTTTTCTTTATAGGGCTGGGAACACTTAGCGATTTATTGCTTATTATTGATAACATCCATGAAACTAGTTGACTTTAAATATATTTTAAACACTAAAATTTTCAAATTAAGTCCAATGTGCTCTTCTTAGTAAACAAAAGTTTGAATGCAGAAGGAATAGATCTTTGCAGTAGTAACAGCAATGTAACTCAAATACCCAGACACTCTATCTGCTAAAATTGTTCAATACTGACTCACATATGAGCAAGAGTGTATGTATGTATGTATGTCCGGTGGAGCTGAAGGCTCTGTATGCAGCTCAGTGCTCCAAGTGTTAAGAGAAACAAGCAAACCCTGATCAAGCCTGAGCACTGGTATACAATTGACAGCAATTCTAATTCATGATTTTTAAAACATTTAAATATTTTCAAAACCCTCTGCAATTGGCATTGTCCTAGAAATATCTAATATTTAACTGTAAAAATAATAATGATGTTAAATGCTGAAATATATAAATGTATATTTGTCAGTAATTTTGTCAATTTATGTAAATTACATATCATACATAACTATTTTACGCCTGCTGTTTGTTCATCTCCTGTGTTGAAAATATCCATCTCCAGTTATGAACAGATCTAAAAGCAAATTTTGTCTGTTCTCTTCAGTCTTGCCAGATCGGACTGAATTTTGCCAGTGAAGAGGAAGCAAAACGATTCCGTGGTGCGCTTAATGACCTTCTCAGCAGACGACAGAAGAAAACCGGTGAAAAAAACTTTTTTTCTTTCTTTGTTCGTTTTTTATTTTTCCCAAGTTTACACGGTATAACTAGAATTCCAACTGGACTGCCTATTGCTGGATAACTGGTTGCCTTCTCTATGTAATCCCTGGTTGCAGAGTTTCATTTAATTTTCCAGGTTCAAAATTCTGTTGCACAAATGTCTTTTCTCATATACTGTATAACTTTATTATCTTTTTATGGTTTTAGAGACCGCACATCTTTCCTTCCATTTTCTTCACACTTCTGTGTCCTTTGTAGTGAGGATATTTGTACTTTCTCTGTAGATCCTCTAGAAGATTCTCCATAGTGTCCTTTTCTTCTCCATGATCCTATCAAACACAGTGTTGACTTGCTTTCTGTCTCCTCTGGCATGTGTCCAGTGCTTCCTATTCTGTTTTTCATGCTGGGCTTTGAAGTTTCTGGTTTTCTCTGTGTGGACAGACTTTCAAAGGAGACCTGGTGCTTATCCTGCTCATCCTTCGACCTCCTTTCCCTTTTCCTGATTCTTTACACTCAGTGTGTGACGTAACGGACAGCCTGGTTAATTAGACCCAAGTGCGAAAGGCATCATTCAGATTCACATTAATTTAAACAAATTAGTATAAACTGTCAGTATAAAAAGAGAAGCATCCCACTGTTTCTATAAAACCAATGTAATCTTATTATGATGTGTTTAGAATATACATGTAATACATTAGAGATGGGATTTGATCTTCCCTTCGCAGTGTTGATGTCAAAATACATGCCGAAGGATTAAAGTGGTGCTCCGTATGCATAATAATTTCAGTGCTCAGGGGCTTAGCATACCATGGCACCTCAACTTAAGCTCCTCATTCCTATCTGTCTGATCCTTTGCAGACTAACCTCACAAAAATCCCTGACCTTTAATTCCCTTTTCCTCTTAGAAATTTCTTTTTCTTACTATTCAGATGAGATCAATTGGCATCAGTATTTTAACAATGTTGATTTTGTTTTCGCAGAGAAAAGGCGTGATCCACCAAATGGTATGTCTGCTAGTACTTACATACACTGATCAGTTCCTTTTGATTTTGTCATACTATTTTCATAGTCGTTACTGTAGTTCCACACATATTAGACTGTTTTATAACTCTCTTTGAGAGAAGAGATTAAAATACACTGAAGCGTTTGGCGCTGCAATGCAACAACACTGCTGTGTGCACATGATGGCACACGTTATGCACGAGGGCACAATTACACATATGCATACTATACGTGACCCAGATGAGAACAGTGTTCACCCTCTGTGTTGAACACCTGGCTGAACTCTGAAAGGCCTCAGACCATATGAATGTATGTCTGGGGCTGTTTCCCCCCATTATCGTTGTAGCCTGAATACAGTTGATGGAAAGAAGGTATTATTTTGAACAATTATTGCTGCTGTTGTAATTGAAAGTAATCATAATGCCACAACAGTAAAAGCACAAAAATAGATTTCTGTTGGGCTCAGCAGTCAAATGTTATTGTGTGCCCCACCATTCCCTGTTACAAATAACTCAATTACCTGAAAAATCCGCAACAGAGCCATTTTGTTAGAGGCATTTTGTATTCAAAAAGTTTCTCTGTGGTGTGTCTAGCGAAGCATAATGTTTTTGGACATCTGGTGTTACTGTGTCAGATGGTGCTGTTGGGGTACGAAGAAAGAGTTGTATCTTTTTCAATAATAAGGTGGTTGCTTATTCTTTTTATGAAATGGTTAAGTGGCTGTAATTATGTAAGTGTTCTGCGCTTTATATAAACATTCACTTATACTCTTGTTGTGGAGATTTTTTTTAAAAGAAACCTTGAATGATCTGTCGTGGATCCTGGTTGTGACGTTTAAGTAGTGGGAGTGAATGTGCGTGTTCATTGTGAGTTTAGAGTAGGGCAAACACATGCACGCTTACGCTTGTTAGAAATAACACATGTGGCTCCCAGCTGAAGCAGACATGTAATGCTTTGAAACAAATTTTTGGGCTTAAGTGGGATTAGCTGTGGTTTTAGTGATTTATGTAATATTCTGTCGCGTCTGTAATTTATCAGGATTTGACGTATGTGTAGCACATTGGTCGACAGTGGGTTTGTCAAAAACGGTCACAAATGGTCTAGAACCTCATAATGGGCATGAGCATCATTTAGAGTGTCTCTCAGCGCTGAGCCCACTTGCCCTCCTGGCATGTCCTTTGCTTCGCATGTAATTAGGTAGCTGGTTCTTAGCATATACAGGTTACAAGATGATGTTCTGCACAACTTTCCTGTCTGCCCCATCTGAGGAGTTTTTAGAGAGTGTCTCCAAGCCTGAGGGTTGCCTTGTGCCTCTGCGCTGCGTGGTGTTATCAGGGGATGAGCTTTATGCACCTTTAGCCCAGCCGTGTCTGCCTGAGCTGTTGGCACAGCACAGCGACAGAGCAACCATTTTATCAGCAAGTGCACTCTCAGAAGCTGCTGCAAGCTGTTTGTCATTGAAGACGAATGATGGTAGAGATAGGAAGAAAAGAATCATGCGGAACAGCCAAGGTAAGGGTCAGAGGAGGTGTGGTGTGAATGTTAACATGCTCTGAACGGTGGTATCCGATCCTTTTCAGTGGAGACGTTCAAAATGTGACTTGCAAATTTGCTATATTAATACACTGGGCTATTTTCAGAACAGCAGAGTTAGGGGGAGATTTTACATAGATTTAACTTGATTAGTTACTTCTGAACATTTTCTTGCGTGTCTGTGATCCATGCATAAAAAAAACTGAGGTTATAGTCAGCTCATATTATCGCTGTCATATTAAAATCCATTTGTATTTTTTCCAAGATGTTTGATAATTGCAAGCTGCTTTTAAAATCTCATTATGGTCACCAACAGTAAAATTATGAACATTTTTATCTTATTTGATCTTATCTATATAACTTCATACGCTTGTAAAGTTACCATTTTGGAGAGACAGTGTTTTGTTGCAAGAGTGGCATTCACTTTCCCAGTGATTATGTAATTTCCTCCTGCTGTCATACATTTTGAAAGTGTTGACAGAGCCTCCAACTTTTTTGTAGGTAGTCCAGCTTAACCATGGATAACATAATGTTTAGAAAATTATAGTAGTAATAATATTGAAATTGATGATGATGATAATGCATCTTAAAGTTTGTTTCTGGTTTATTTATTTGGAATGAGTTTATCCATAATTATTAACAACAGTAATTTTGAAAGCGTGAGCATACTGCACTTCAACCCATGATCTGAAACTCCGGTCCAGGGCTTACTTTATTTTCACATACAGGCCAGTGGTTACCTCTGTGAGGAGCTGTGACAGGCTAAATGTGAAATACAGCATCATTGTAAATATGTACATGAGCAAAACTTGTCTTTAGTATTTATTTATTTTTATTTATTTTTGCATTTATATTTATTAATGTATTTTTGTTGGTACAACTCTGGCTCAGTATGAAAGGACGGTGGGTGGGGGGTCGTCAGCACAGCTGTCATTATAGTCGGCACACAGTATAGAATGTCATAAAAAAATTACAGTGGATTTGTCTTGGAAAGCAAGTGGGGTTTTTTTTTATTATTATTTGCATATCAGTCAAATTGTAGCAGAGTTGTTTTGAATAATTAAAAATATCACAACCTAATAGAGGTAATGTACAAAATTAAAACTTTAATGTTTTTTTTTTCACTGCAGAAATAATTAAGCCTCAAGTCTGCATCAGTTATTTGGAAGCTGATATCCCGTGGTACTGCGTCTGTTATAGGATGAAGTACTCTGTTCATCTTGGCAGACTTCTCAACAGGGAGTGCAGACGCTTGACTAACTTTTTCTGAATTGTGTTAACAACCAATGAGAACTTTCCCTTTCCACTGTAACATGTTTTTTTCTCTACATTGTGTGAATAAGTTTCAGCTTTCCTTCTCTTTTTATGCCCTGAAGGAGATAACATTGTGGACTTTTCCACGTTCATCTTTAAAGGTTACTTTGAGCCAAATTTCTGTACTTTCAGACAGCACACCTCTGGCTGAACAGAGTTGTAGCCATGCAGTGTCACCTGACCTGAATACTGTGTGCTGATTTGCTGAATGAGTTTATAGGACTGTGTTTCAGAACAGCACTGGCGTTTGTTGTTTTAAACTGTAAAAAAAAAATGCAATTGCAAACACTGCAGAACTTGCAGTACTTTGCTGGCTTTTATGATAAAATGTGTAGAAGAATAACTGGCAACAGTCAGTATATTTTTAACGGATGCTGTTTAAGGTTTTGGCAAATGTAATATAAAACAGACTAATAAACAGTTCAGTTTTTCTTAGTCAAAGGGGGAAAAAAGACAGCTAAGCCTGCTTGTATGGTGCTAATGTAATTTTGGCATAGGATATTCACCCTCAACACTGATGTGCTGCTTAGGTGGGACACAGTGGCTTTCAAGCATGGAGTGTCAAATGTGTGGCATTCCTGGAATTTTAGCCTACACTGCATTGAAAGATGTTTCCGCATATTGCTGGTGTTTCCACCCTTACTTGAAATGGCCATTATACAGAAATTGCAAGTACCACTGTTGTCATCTTTTTTTTTGTAAAAAAAAGCGCCATGATTTGGACCAGTCTTCATCACCACAACTTGTAAGTTTCCAGCAGCAGATACAGATACAGAGTTTGACATCATGACGCATTAACTGTTTGCAACTGAAAGAAAAACATGCTGGCATCGATAAAGAGTCTTGGAGGCATAGCAATTTAATGAATCAGGCAGTTTGGAACCAATTCTCAACTGGAACCATTCCATGTTTATCAGTCATTTAGTCTTGATTTGTCTATTTTTCAACATTGCTTACCATCCCGGGCCTAGAATAAGATTAATTTCAGTAAATAAGACACATAACACAGGTCAACAAAAAAAATTTTTGTAATCATCAGAAACCACAACACACTTTTCTAAACCAGTTTTTCATGCTGATTTCAGATCTGTTTTTTTTAGTCACATCAACTTTTTGAATGATGAGTAAATTTTAGTTTGCTATAGACTTGCATGTGTTTTTTATTAAACCACAGGCACCAATCAAGTAACTGTTGCAATATTTTCTGTGCGAAGTCAGATATAATATAGATAGATAGATATAATGATCAGTGTCTGTCAGCTACAACTGTTTCTTCAAAAATGCTTATAATATGATTATTATATGCTAATTATACCACTATCATGCAATATATAACTAGCTTCATCACAAAACCTGTACGTGCTAGGGAAAAACTAAACACAGATTTGAAATCATGACTTGTTGCCCTATGTAATTAGGTCTTATATACTGAAGTGTTTTTGTTTTGCTGACAGTCATGGAAATGAGCCACACTGGTTTGGGCTCACAAACTGTTATCTGTGACTTTGTTCATTAATATTGATATTCTTTTAGGCTGCGGACATATGTGCCTTTTTCTATAGCCTTTATGAAATAGCAGTTATATGTCAAAATGTGGTTACTGCCTTTAGACCATTCTTGCAACACCCACCTCAGACACATCATACCTGTAGTGAAGGTGGAACTGGTCTTTGACGCATTCCAACCTAAAAATCCAATCAACCAGATAGTTGTGTTAAAAGTAGCATTATGTCTGTTTTAGTCAGATAAACCTAAAGTCTACATAAATGAAGAAATATTGATGTTATTGTACCAAGGTTTTGCTGTGGCCGAAGAGCAACGTTTTGATGATTTTCTGTGATATCTTTGCTAGTTTTCCTCTGAACCATTTTGGGTCTTTATCGTATTTGAATTTTCGGCAGGCTGTTCATTTAATTTAATGAATATTGAGTGCAGTCCTGTATGACTTTAACTGAACTAGAATTTAATTATTTAAGAATTCCTAGGAATGTGTGTGAGATACAGTGTTTGCTATGGATGGCTGGTGAAACACCCCCTCAGCGTCAGTGAATGGAAAGAATAAGCTGTTGTTGGAAACAGAGATGCCGAGAGCTCAGCTAGCAAGCAGTATTCTGTACATGTTCAGTAGTGTGCATAACTGTATTATGATGCTAAGGTTCTAGCTAACACCTCCCTTTTGTTTTTGCTTTTTTTTTGTGTCTGTGTGTGATGTTCTGTGTCCAGGTCCCACGTTGCCAATGGCGACGGTGGACATCAAGAACCCGGAGATAAACAATGTGCGCTTCCACAACAATTCCCACATGAACAACATGGTGCACAGTAGCCTTAACAAGAAGGAGAAAAAGGTGAAAGGCAAGAGGAAGAAATTGACAAAGGCTGACATTGGAACACCTAGCAACTTCCAGTAAGTTTTATTTTATTAATTTTTTGTTTTTTTTGTCCACTTTCTACACAAGCAAAATGAGATTTATATACATTTTAGACCAAGCATGGGTCTGGTTCACTTTCAGGTATCTTCATATGGTGTGCGAAGCAGTGTATAGATAGAGTTTGTTCTTTGAATATAATGGCCCTATAAAGTCCATTCTTTACTGTAGGCCTTTCAGTTAAATTAGTTATCATGGATTATGGTGATTTACAGTAGATTTTCTCTTTTTTAGTATATTTCTTTCCTTATCATGAATTTTCTAACATGTTTGCCCACAAAAAATGTGTTTTTACACATGAAAAATGTGTAGCTTTACAAGTGCCTTCCCTTTTGCTTACTTTTTTGTTTCTCATGTCATAACCATATCTGTATGTACTGACATGGACTCTCACATCTCTTCTTAGACACATTGGCCATGTAGGCTGGGACCCGAACACAGGCTTCGACGTGAGTACCATAACAAGGGCTTGTTCTGTCACTTGTGCTGACACTCACACACACACACATACTAAAGTGGCTCTCCCAGAACACAATGCTGACCTGTGTGGCAGTGGCATGATAAAACATGAATGGCCTTGTGTTCACACAGGCTGCACTCAAACATCTGATGCCATCATGTAGCCTCTCTTTCTACTAGGCAAATGTGTTTCTGCCCTATTTATGTTCATCAGCTTCAGTGTAAATTCTGCTTTTCTCATGTGATTATAGTTGGTATTTACCACATACTTACCATTTCAAAGGTTATCCTGATTATTTATTATGTAATACAAGGTCGTTTTCCTAAAAGTTGTATTCAGTTTTACCACAGGGTGTCAGGATTGGACTACATCTTAGATCGTTTGTTTGTTTGTTTGTTTGTTTGTTTTCAGTCCATCTGTAATACATATGCACTCTTTTTAAAATTAAGGTGCTACAAAGAGTTCTTCAAGCAGAAGCAATTTAGTCCCTGTTATGGGTGGAGTGTAAAAGACCTTTAGAGTTGCTAATTTAAGGATTCTTCCAAGAACCTTTAATTTTTGTGGATGTTCTTTCAACTTTAAAACTGTTCTTCACACTCATATCTCTTTACAAAAAGGGTTCTCTTTGGATATGTAGAGATTCATAAATTGTTTTTCTGTGCTGTCATGCAAACAAGCCTTATTTTTTGAATCAGATCAGTAATACACTAAGATTTTTATTTTCTGTGTCTGCCACTGTTGTTATTAATACTGTAAATTGTTTAATTTGCATGAAGATGCGCTCTGATTTTGTCACTGTGCGCACAGCAGTTATTTATGACCACGTCCCAAAAAAAGAAACATGCTGAGAAAGCTACCTCTAATTGACTGTTCTAATGTTTTGCTGTTACTTTTTGCTCACTTGAGCCTAGCAATTGCTGAAGTCAAACTGAAGTTAGGTAAAAACAAACTGTATGAATTTACTTTATTTATTGTCCGATAATGCTACATTTCAGCTGAACAATTTGGACCCAGAGCTGAAAAACCTGTTTGACATGTGTGGCATCTCTGAAGCCCAACTCAAAGACAAGGAAACATCTAAAGTAATTTATGACTTCATTGAGAAGAAGGGAGGTGTGGAGGCTGTGAAGAATGAGCTGAGGAGACAAGGTGAGCGTTCTCTGTCGCTTACATACATGTTTGCTGAGATTTGGGAGTCCTCATGTTATGAACGATCTGGAATAATTCAAAGGCTTTGGAATGGTTAAATGAATAGATGCTTAACTGCACAGATCAACGGAAAATACTAATCTGCAAAGGTTTGATTTCTGAATTGAATTGCAGGCAAGTAAATACATACTTTTTTCCATTAGCATACATCATCACAGCCTAGCAAAATAAATGATATTTTCTCAATGAAAAACGGGCCCTTTTCATACCTAGCATTAACATGCTTCTCGGGTGAGTTCTAAGTACAGTATGCACCCAGAAGAAATTTGGTCACTCAGGCCACATTGGAGCCACATTCTTCTAGCAGTGTGTACATGAATGTGTTTTGGGCGTAAGCGTAAGAAGTTTGCTAATAACATGACTTGGTGGTGGCCTGTCACGGCAAAAAAACACTATTTTCAAATAAATAAATCACCCAGGAAGACAAACAAAACACCTCATCCCTACGGTACTCATTCATGCACCAGCAGTGTCTTATTAAAATAATTATTTGCCTGGAACATGCTGAGGAAAAGATCTAGGCTGCATCTGAATATTTTTGGCTCCTGTCTGCTTCCCCTGATCTCAGCTGATGTGTTTCCTATGGCCTTGCTAAACATATTTGTAGAGCTGATGAGCATGTGGATCCACTTGACTACCAGATCATTCAAAATCACAGAAAGTGGATATTAAAGGAGGTTTAATTTAACTATTTGGATCCAGCCCCAGATGGGCATGGGCAGTGCATTGCTGCTTCCCTCTGGTTAAAAACAACACATTTGTTCTTGCCAAATGGAAATATTGTTCTTGCCAAATGGAAATAATGTAGATATCTGCTTGCATATAGAGTGGAGAAATGAAATGGAATCACAAGAGGTTACTCGAGACACGTTCTAATGTCAGGTGTGAACGGACGTACTTGGTGCTGTCCCCTTGTTATCCGATCACGCAAGATGCATGTTACTGTCAAGTATGAACAGGGCTGTGGTACAAATTTAATAGTCTGAAGTCGAGAGATCTTCGTTTTTCTCTGGCTGGGTGATGCCCCATCTTCTGGCAGTGTCTTCTGGAAACACAAAAGTTCAGAGTACAGATGACATGCACCTGACACTCTTCCAGGCTTAGTTAAGTCAAAATGTCACTTGATCTCACATGTGCCTACACACACCCAGCAGTTAAACTAACAAGCATTTAAAACACTGAACATTAAACACTCCAGCCCATTAAATGAGTTAAAACTCATCCCTTGTAGTCATGCTCTACGAACAGTGCAAACACCTTCAGGGCAAGATTTGTTGTTGTGCAGCCTTTAAAGCCTTCTGTATGGTGTAATGTTCCTTGAAATAAAAGAATGAAAATGTTCAGGGCTCACTAAATGTTTGAGTTAATGCATCTGTGTGGTCTGCCTTTAGGTCCTCCTAGGTGGAGTGGTAGGTGTTGTCCTCTTGTTTTCTCTTCACATGGTATCTGAAGGTAGATTTGCATGCAGTAGGTGTTTGACCACTTGCAGTGTTTTGAATGGGTTTCTCAGCTGCTTTTTTGAGTGAATTTTCAAGGGGACATATTTAATGAGTAGTGGGTGAAAAGAAATGCTACAAGAGTTTTTGTACCATCTTGCTTGTGTGTGTGTGTGTGTGTGTGTGTGTGTGTGTGTATTTACCTTTACCCTTTAACAGATTTCCATCTACATACTTTTAGGCATGGCTTGATCTATCAAAAAAAGACGATGTAAAGTGTGAATTTTTCTGTGCTCAGTGATGGAAAAACGATACTGCCGCATTTGTCCAGTAAATAACATGCATGTCACTAGAATAAAGTCTAGTGTTTCTACTGTTGTCCAACTGTAGCCGTGAAACATGATAGAGGACGTCAAGTTCCTATTGTTTAAGGAAGAAATTCAAACACTCTTACCAACCAAAAATATATAACCGTGGTAGTGGACAGTAAACATACAGAATGTGACGGATTCTGATCAGGCACCTTATTCTGTTTTGTCTCTGTGCTTTTACCATTTAAATTCTACTCAGGAAATTAAGATTTCCTTGTAGCCTCAGCCTGCATGTTTTTACAAACTAAAAAATAGAGATTAAGTCACTTGAACAAAATTCATTGAGAAGTATCTTGCATTCTTTCAGTTAATCACTTGAATTTGATTTGAAACCTGGATGGAAACATGATGTTTTGTGCAAAACAGGTAAAATGGAAATATAGTTGATGCATGATTTGATTTGAATGTAATTTAATAATTCTGATCTACTCATTAATATACTGAAGATCACAGATCTATAGAAGGAATCATTCATGAAACAGGTTGTTAGTAGGACTGTTATCCTCAGAATGATTGGATACCTTTGAGTCCGGGATTTCAAATGTCTGGGTGACACAAATTTTGTGGGTCCTAAAATAGGGCCAGCTGGTGGTTAGGGCGTTCGCCCCTGCGATCAGTGTGTTCACATTTGACAGAATGGTCTCTTCACACTTTAATAAGCCAATTAAAGTTGAGTGTGACAAACAGCTCCCTCTGGTGGCAAGCATTCAATCATGGTGTATGCTTGCATGTTTTGATTACAGGATGATTTTTAAAAATGGGTAAATCAGTAATGTGAAACAATTGCTTTATTTTTCAATAAATCATTTAGTTTTGTTTGGTTGCATTAATATCAATGCATCAGAACACAGAGGCTCTGGTCTGAAATGTTACTGGAGATGCTCACATCAGTTAGTATTGCGATTAATAAGAGAGCTATCCTAGCCAGGTTCATGTGTCATGTTTTTCTTTTTCAGCACCACCTCCTCCTCCGTCACGTGGTGGTCCACCACCCCCTCCCCCGCCACACACTTCGGGACCACCTCCTCCTCCCCCTCCCCCTGCCCGGGGAAGAGGGGCACCGCCGCCCCCTCCTCCATCTAGGGCCCCAACATCTGCACCACCCCCCCCTCCACCATCCCGACAAGGCATAGGAGCACCTCCACCTCCTCCTCCAAGCAGAGGACACCCACCTCCTCCTCCTCCTGCTCATGCCAGCATGCCACCCCAAGCCCCCCAGTCTCATCCTCCACCCCCTCCCCCACCACCATCTGGTGGAAGCGTTCCTCCCCCTCCTCCTCCACCCCCACCACCCCCTGGACCTCCACCCCCACCCGACATGGATGGAAGTGGTGAGTCAGTGCCCTCTCCTATGGGAGGAAAGTCAGCCCTGCTGGAGCAGATCAGAGAGGGCACCCAGCTGAAGAAGGTGGAGCAGAACAGCAGGCCAGTGTCGTCCACAGGGCGTGACGCCCTCCTCGACCAGATCCGACAGGGCATTCAGCTCAAAACGGTGGGAGCTTTTTCACTTTATTCAGAATACTGTTTTATATCAGCCAGGGTGTGTAGTGCAAGTTAGATATTAAAAAAACAATTACACTTTCCCCCCCTTCAGGTATCAGATGGTAGTGACTCAGGCCCACCAACTCCTGCTCCCTCGTCAGGCATCGTTGGAGCACTAATGGAGGTGATGCAGAAGAGGAGCAAAGCCATCCATTCCTCAGGTAAGAGCTGTTGCTACAGTCATCTGTGGAATATCTTTTCATACACATATTATTAAAAGAAAAAACTCTGAACAAGTCATGGCGTTAATTGAGCTTTCACAAGTGCTGTAAGTTTGGGCTAAATCAGATGTTCAAATAAGGTATTATAAATTTACACATAGAAGTTCCACGCAAAGAATAATAAAATAATAGCGAAAGGACAGCTAAAGTAATATAAAAAAAAAATTATATAAATCGTTCAGTGCTGTACTGCGACCACAAGGGGGAGATTGGGTTAGGTACGAATTCTCAAAACCTAATAGAAATTTTATTTCTCATTGTGGGTCAAGTGACCTGCAGCAAGTCAGGGAAAGAATTTTTAAGAATAAACAGTAAAGTATTTTCCTTTGGTTCCCAGATGAAGATGAGGATGATGATGACGACGAAGACTTTGAGGACGATGATGAATGGGATGACTAGTCCTTGTCTCCTTATGCTAACCCCACCCAATAGAATAACTGACACTAAATTCTCACCTTTCCAAATTGTACTCAAATTCTGTACATGTTCTTTCAAATCGCTGTATATTTTTGTTGCCTTTTTTTTAAATAATTTGTGCAATACCTCATATAATCTGTAAAGTATTGTCATGTATCCTCTGTAAAATAATCTCCTGGAATAACCATGTGAAGTTTAATGCCAGGATGAGTTTTCTTGACTTTGATTTGAATGTTTTTGTTCCCTCATTAATGAGGAAAGGGAGATGGACAGGATCCTCTATGTTCTTGTTAATTGTTGATTAATGATTGAAAACGCTATTTTCATACCCTACTTTTCTGTACCTTCGATTTTCTTATTCAGATCCTAGTTTAGCACTCTACGTTTTGGTAAGAGGTTCTTCTATCAGAATATTTAATCCCTCCACCCTCCCACCCACTTCTGTATCGTTACTATGTAAATGTACACTAGGCTGATATACTAAGGTTGTTTTGTTTTGCACGGATGTCAAAACGAAAGTCACAAGACGACATTACACTTGCTGCATTCTCACCAATTATTCCCTGTGGTTCTTCCTACAAAGATTTCACTGAACGCTGCACGTAGACAGTTTTTAAGTTTGTTTAGTTTCTTGCTTTATTGTATTACTAAAAAAGGTAAAGCTATAGTTTGAAACTGGCAAAGTTGTGAATGCAGCTTGCTTCTGAATATGGTCCTCATTCCCCAGTAACAGTTTTTTTTATTATTATTATTGTTACAGTCATCATAAAAAAGCACTACACAAAGCATTCAATGAACTTAAACCATTTACTGGAAGCTTTTAAAAAGCCAATGCTTGACTGACAAATACATGCAAGGTAAATACAAGGTGAAAACCTTTGTGTAGCAATTAATGCTGTTTTAACAGTATTTGTTTGAATTTTGCTGTCCTTCAAGGATTGTGCTGCATTAAAACTATAAAACTGACTTCAAACCTTACAAATGGGTTGGAATGTGGAATGAAAACACTAAATTGTATACTTAAATAAATGGTAATATTGGTTCATTTTCTCCATCATTTGTATTTGAGTTGCCTTGAAGTTGATTGTGTAAAGAAGCTGAAAGTTTTTATTCATATTGGAAACTCCTCCTATAGTAAGTAAGCCATTCTTTTACTGTGTGCTGTCATGGTAACAAATCTTTACTTAGGGGTTGACCAGTTCAACCAGAAAAAAGCCTGAATATTAACATTGTATCTGTGACCATATCCAGTCCAAACACAGGACAATCAACAGGTTTAAACTGACAAGTGGTATGAGTTACAGTTCACTTTATGCTTAGTTTTATAGTATAATAGACCTATAGTATCCAATTACAGTATTTTTAGAGTATACAGCAAAATATGTACATGTTAGCCTATCATTTATTAAAGAAATGTAATCAGTCATATGCCCTATACATTTTTGGTATTATTTGGAACAGAAGAAACAGATTTTGTGAAATATATACCAACTAGGTTGAGTGAGTTGTTGCATGATGAATCTTGACAATGTAGGACATTAACCTGGAAAAAAAAAATTTAATCACTCTTTTATTACTTACAGAATGCACCACGCATTTGAAATGATGAGGCAGATTTTATAGTGACTGTCCAATAGAGTCGTTATCCTGAAGTTCCATAAGTCATTTAGTGCACATCTGTGTTGTGTTGCTTCATGATACTTCTTCATCAGCATCAGTGTTTCAGTTGTGCTTGATAAAATCATGTAAAAATGGAATGCAAGCATTTATTTAAAGCTTACTTGGACAAAGCACACCTTGTTGAGTGTTGCCATGCGACTGCTACAGATTGTTGCCATTAGGATCGCTGTTCACTGACTGGTGACTATTTCTATCTTGTTTCTTCTTGGGTGGTGGTTTTGACGCATGTTGTTCTGGGAGGCATGTTCTTCTCTGACTGGACGTGGGGTAAATATGGTTTAGCTTTAGGAAGAGAACTGTGCTTCTGCCACTGGGAAGATGTGACCAGTCTGTTGTCAGGTACGTTCTATGCCTTTGAAGTTGGCCCATCTTTTAAAGTGTGAGATGCTTGAACCATTGTTTCTTCTTAATTTTGGTTCTGTCTTTGTAACTGCACTCGCTTTTGCCTCTGGCGATCCTGGTTGCGGGTTAGGATGCTTGTTGCGCTCATCCTGGGACCTGGAAGGTCAAAGTGGTATCCCAGCTTTAGGAGGGTGGTGTTGTCTCTCAGAAGATTCACCATCTCCATCTCCACCTGGCCTCCACAGATGTGGCGCTGGTTATGGAAACGAAGCTCCACCAAGCTGGCGTTCTGCTGGAGAGATCTGACCAAAGCCAATATTCCTCGTCCTGAGATAAAATTCGATTCGACGTTGAGACTGGTGATGCAGTCGTTCTTCTTTATCAGGTTAGCCAAGGCAAAGGCCACCTGGTCATCTGCGTGGGTGTTGGCAATGCTGAAGGCCCTAACATGAGTGTTGGAGCTCAGAGCTTCTGCAAAACTAATCAGCATCTCCTGAGAAATGTTTTCCGTGTTGTTCAGGTTGACTTCACTCACAGATTCATCATTCTTTAGAATCTTCTCAAGGATCCCGTCAATATCAGTGGGAATCCTGCTTGGTCTCTCAGCCATCACATTGAGGTTTGAGCCTGCTTGATAACGGACATCTCTTCTTGCTCCACTGCGTCTGTCTTTGTGATGACCTTTGCTGTCTGTATTCTTGGAGCCTGGGTGAGATGCTTTGACAAAGGTCTGATTGTAGTTCATGTCTTTTGAATTTCCACCTCTTCTGGTTTGTGCTTCCTCCACCTCTGTGCTGTTGAGAGGGCTCAGTATCCTTAGAGAGGGCTCACTGTCACTCTCACTTAAACATTCCTCTTCACTTTTATCTGTCTGGCTCTCATCCATGCTCTCCTGTGGACCATCATGAAATGGAAAATGAGGTTGAGCCCTAACATACCTCACACACCAAAGCCTAATGAGGAAAACCTGTCACTTCCTGTCAGTCACTCTGATAGCAATGTCTTCTGTACTTAAACGGCATTCTTTTAAGACTCACTAACTACAATAAATTATTTGGCAAACAAAATGAACACAACATTAATATGTAATTTATGTAATAGCAGATCATAGGAGTGGGTTTACAACACTCCTTGTTCCTTATAGTGTCTGATTAGTTAACAGACACTGCATTTCAAAATGACTTGCATTTGTCTGTTTTGAGCTTCAAAGGTATTTTCTTCATTTAAAATAGATCAGCCAGAGTGTGTAAAGAAGTCCAGATAAAATGCATGTATAGCACATCTAAAAAGCTAAAAATAAATTCATATTATAGTTGGAGTATCTATCATCAGAGATCATGTGTATATTTGCATATCACTCGATCAGTATCGCCTCCTTTTACCGGCCACTCACCTGTGAAGGGCCGATTCCTGACCTGTTCTTCTCTAGGAGTTTGTTAGTTTCGTCCTGCCAGTGCCTCAGCAGAGCTTCCCTGCTGAAACTTCCCGTTGGCTGTTTGGCTGTTTGATCCCGCTGTCTCAGCCCAATGGGAGTGTTTTCATCAGGATCGATAGCAGCCATTTCTCTTTCCAGCTCCTGGAGTTCTTCATTGGTGAGGGTGGCCAAAAGTTCATCCTCATCCACATCCTCAAAATTACAGAGCTCCTTTCTGTGCCCAAAATTGCTCATAGTTCAGACTGTACTTTTCAGCTCTCCTCCCTGAATCGCCTCAAGAGCTTTTAGAGCTTGTGTGAGGGAATTGCACTCTGCACAGGGATATAGATGTGAGTGCCAGAAAGTCCACTGTTAATCTAATCTAGACCACTAAAGGAGATTAAGGAGGGGGTGCAAAATAAATTAACCACCAGTGATGTGATGATATGGGGGAGGAGGATCGGGTTATTTAAGGCCATGAACCCATTTATTTGTGGTCAACAACTGATACCAGAGATAAACATTTAGGGAAGCACCCCCCTTCAGAACAACCTGAACTATACTGTGAATGTCACGCATTATCTGACTTCAGGTGTCATTTTGGAGGCCCTAACTCTGGAGACAAATATTTGATTTATATTTTGATTTTTATTTTTCTTTTTTTTTTTTTGGGGGGGGGGGGGTTTGGACTGGAGATCATTTTCTCCTCAGTTAATATCACAGGGTTGCTGATCTTCATGGCACTGATGGCTGATGTCAGAAATGTAACATATCAACCATTGTTGATGAGGGAAAGAGGGAAAAGTTCTTATATAAGCATGAAGTCAGAGTGAGGTCAGCAACATTGTACAGCGCAAGCAGAGAATGTGTGTGACTCTGAATGTGAGTCAGTGTTAAATGTTAACCAAGTCAAACCTCCAAATGAAATGATCTTTGTAGCAGAAGCAGAGCCAGCAGGGGAGTGGATGCCTGCAGTCCAGCAGATGTAATAAAAAAAATATATATATATATATATATTCTAAACAGAATACTAGTCCTTGCTGGTATAACATTAACGTAACATTAATGACATTTTTTAAAAGAAAAAAATCGCCTTTAGGTTTTTCAGATCAGATCTTAGGTCCAGTACAGGACATGTGACTGTAATGTAATGAGTCGCATATCAAGGTGAAAAAAACTCACTTTTGCTTAGGGGGTTTCACTTCCTTGCTTTTTTCTTAATAGTCAACTTTAACTTCAAACAAGAGGAATGAGACAACACACCAGAGACAGAAAGACGAGTTGTGTTCACAGTTTGAACGCAGATGGGGTCCTCCAGTTTGCAGTCTTTGTATGCTAAATTTAAAATTGTAATTTGAAACAGCCAAGTACACTACATGGATGAAAATAGGTGGCCACCCCTTCTAATTATTGAGTTCAGTTGCTTGAGCCATGGCAGTTGCTAACAGCTGTATAAAATCAAGCACATAACCATGTTATCACTATAAACAAGCAGGTAGATTTCTGTCTTGCTACAGCTGCCCCAGTGAACTGTAAGTGCAAGTATCCAGTACAAAATAAATCTCAGCCATGAAGTGGTAGACTGTGCAGTCTCACAGAGTGGGGCTGAATCCCAAAAAATCACCACTGTTCCATCACTCACTACAGACTTCCAAACTGCCTCTAGAAGCAACATCAACTCAAGAACTGTGCATCAGTAGCTTCATGACGTAAGTTACTATGGCTTAGCAGCGGCACACAAGATTATAGTACAGTATGAACAAATCAAAGGCTGGACTGATGTAAAGCACACCAGCTTGCAAATATTCTTTTGACAGATTGGCCAAAAATTCAAGTTGGCATTTGTGGAAAGCCTTCACAGAAGAGTAAAGATTGTAATAGCCAGAAAAGATGGACTCCATTATAATGGGATGTATAAGAAGCTAATGTTGGGTGTAATGGTCAGTTGTCCACATCATTTTAGCCATATAGTGTAGCGTACAGCAACTTCCCAACCCTGGTCCTGGAGACACACTGCCCTGCACATTTGAGGTTAGGAAATGCAGGCTTACAGGTCAGCGTCACTTACACATAGTCTCCTGAAAAAATGTTTTGAAAGGGGTTCAAGCTAGATTTAGAACGAAACTGAACTAAAATGGTTGCATTCATTCCTAAACTATTGTTCAAGCATCATACTGGTTCTGCACACTTTTTCACTCGTGGAAGTCCATCAGTCCTCCCTAGGGTCCACTACCAAAGTTTGCCCCCCGCCCCTTTCGAACCTTGTTTGTATGGCTCTGACCTTGAATACAGTAGTGAGCTCAAGAACATTTATCGCTATTTAGCATGCTTGTTGATGTTGACTGGCCAGGTTATTATTAGACGTGGCAGTGGTGTTTCCATTTTTAAAAAGGAAATAATTCTTTGCAAGAGTAGGGCTGTGTGGTGTCAAAGATAACATGCGCACACACACTCACACCTCATGGACATGCTTCACAGCACTTTATTGAGGGGGAAAAAGCACAAAGAGCATGGAAAAGTCTTGGTCAATCATTCACTGTTCACGTAAAACAGCAAAATCTACACATTTCCATACGGACATGACACAAAGTGCACATTCTGGTCACTTCTCAGGTACAGCACCAAAAAACAGCTCACACAATTTCACCTTTAAGACTATTTAATCAGTGAATAAATAAAGTGACGACAACTGGCAAAGTGAACCCGCTGGCTGCCAAAAGACTTGCATACAAGACAGTTTAGCATTTAATCTACTCTACTAAAGATGTATTTCGATGTTTTTCCATTTGAATTATGCTGCAATTGTCGAAATGAGGAAACATTTGAAAGAAGCTCTATCATGTAAAACATCTGTAGAAGAGTATTAATATCAGCTACTCATTTAATTTCAGTAGCCTTGAGAGAACATGACCACTCATCTAGACTCTGCCGTACAGGTCATACTCTTTATACATCAAATAGCCTTGAAGTCCAGGAGGGAAAGGAGCAGAGTTAAAGATGGCTGAGTCCCCCAGTCTCTTTGGAGTCATGTTTCTCCTGATCTCCAGCCTGCACAAGTGCTTCAGGGCACGAGAATTTCCTGTAGAAAATCACATACAGAAAAAAGAAAAGAACTGAGCTAGAAGGCCAAGTTAGGCTGTTTGAGTAGTGCTTCATTTGAAAGAATTAGCTCAACTACGCATGCTATGATACTGACTGGAGGCTAGTAGTCATCAATAACCATGACTGCATTTATATAATGCTAATAGGTGGCTATTCCTGATGCATCCATTGTTTGTAACATCAACAATGACATTCACTGCCTGAATATTCATGTACTGTGGGATAGTGTCATACCCCACATTTGTCTTGCATTTTAATTTTCCCCTGAGGTCCACTTAGGATATTTGTGTGGTTTTAAGTGATTCATTCATCCAGCCTGTCTTTGTCCCTCAGAATTAAACAGGTTATTCTTTCTACTGTTTCTTTAATACATAATAATGTAAATGACCTGTAGAAACACTGCTAATAGCTTCACTGTGAGTATGCTGAGCCAACTGCTCTACAGAGGGATATGAGTAAATGTATTCTTTTTTGTGACATCACCAAAACAGTAAATTGAAAATGTTTTCATAGATGCCCAATGTGGACTGGGGAATGAATGATGCACTTTGGAATTTTAGCAGTGTTTGTTTTTTTTAACGAAGCAAGGCCCAAAGTGCAAACTAAATGTTTCGTCATTTTTGTTGTTCACCTAAAATGTCACAAATTTCTGGCCACTCTTTATGCTTCTGCAGGACCATTTTCAGTTTTGAACAGATGGGGACGTAGCTGACATAGTCCAGAAGAACCCACACAGCCCTCCCTGCAAACGGCACCAGCCACGAGACACTGATGAAGTCACAAAACTGCATAAAAAAACAAGACAGAGACTGAGCTTAATAATATGAACAAGATTCATTTGTGCCTAATGTACTTTATGACATTAGAACTGGGTTTTTTTTTAAGCTATAATTAACTCACAGGGATGCTTTCACTTGAATGATCTGAGTGATGACTATGGTTGCTCCCTGTTGAGTCATGAAGGCAGCTAAAGCATTTGTCCGCATCATAGCCACAATTCAGTAGCATCCGCATCATCATCTCGTCCCTGAGGCAGTACTGTAGAGCTGTGGGGAACAGGGTGTCACTGACTACTGTGAAGTAGAAGTTCACATCAGCCTGGTTGGCCAGGAGCAGCTTAACTATCTCGTACCTCCCGGCTCTCACTGCCACTAGGAGGCAGCTCAGAGGATCCAGATCAGGTTTAGCACCTGCTTTCAGCAACAGCTCAGTGCAAGTGACATCTCCATTGGAGACAGTGAAGAACAGGGGGCTTCTCCTCATGTCCCCATAATTTTCAGACATATGCTGGTCTAGAAGAGCATTGACATCAAAGCCTTTCTCCAACAGCAATTCAAGGCACTGGACATGACCTCCATCTGCTGCTGAGTGAACTGGGCTCTGGCCAGAAAGTCTGAGGGCCCTTCTAGTTGTAACAGGAATCAACTTCCTCAAGGCCCTAAAATAAAAGCATAATTTAATGGGTGTTCCAACACAGAAAAAGTGATACCGGAGAAGAAACTCTTAAGTGATACTAGAGAAGAAACAGTTTGGGTTCTTACTAGTGGATGGTGCTCCAGAGAACCTTTTTTGTTAATATAATGTATGAATGTGAAAAACTGGTACCACTTTACACTTTACGTTTTAGGAATAGTTTGAAATGAGCAATTACAGGCACTTGATTACAGTAATAGTAGGCAACACAAACATAAGAGGGCAATAGTAAGTTTTTATGTTTGATGAACATGACAGGTATAATGTTGAATCATGGAGAAGACACTGTAAGATCAGTAACCAGCAAGATCTAGTCTTAGATCAATAACAGCTCAATATTTAGCAAGCTGCCCTTTTAATTTTTTTTTATACAACTGCTTATTAATAATTTTAAGATGTTTATGATCCACTTAACAATTTTATATATCATTTTAAGGCTAGTTTTACTGCAAAGTCAGACCAAATAACTCTTTAAAAGTTTGAAGAACTTCCACAAAATAAAGGTTACATAACAAGAAAGATATACATAAGAACTATACAACAAAGCCAAGAACCCTTTACTTTCATCTCTAGGAGAACAGAAAGGCAGTGCCGGCGCCAAGGCGGGGCATTCGAAGGCATTGCCCCCCCTAGCGATTAGCCAGCCGCCCCCTTGTGAGTAGCTCATATGTAGGTGCGTACTGGAAATCTGTTCTGGAATTTTCCAGAACAGCCATCCGTTGCACGGCTGTCGGCCCGAGATCAGTCAGCAAGTCGCAAGCACCCCAACCCGCCCCCCCCCCCGCCCAGAACCACG
>JBBIGA010000126.1:10998131-11012402 GCA_037576975.1 Alestes dentex
TCATATTCTCTGAAAAATGGTTAAGAAATCATAAATTCTGCCAGGGTATGTAAACTTATGAGCACAACTGTATGTGACCTGGTGCATATATTATGTCACTCTAGGTTGATGCTGGGCTTCATGATAGGCTGTGGCTTCCTCTCCATGTGGCTGAGCAACACATCAACAGTGGCCATGGTCATGCCCATAGTGGAGGCAGTGATGCAACAGGTGATGAGTGCAGAAGGTCAAGTCAGCAGCCAGCAGGAGAAGTCTGGCATCTGTAATCCTGCTCTCCAGCTGGAAAATGGTAAGTTATTTAGAAGATAAACTCTAACAATCATTAAACTTAGCAACTTTTTTTTAAACCACATTTTTAAACTATAATCGTTTTAACCTTCTTTGTTATTATAGACTCTGTGAAACAGAGCGAAAAGGCCAATGGTGTGAAAAGGTGAGCAGGATCAGAATAACATACTAGTTTTTTGGGGTTTTTTTTAACTTAGTTTTTCCCCTTTATTGATATTGATTGTGAATTGTGTCTGTGTTTTTATAGCTCAGAGCCAGTAATTAATGAAATTGTTCTCACTGTCCCAGAAGAGGATCAAGCCACAGAGGTACACATCTCTGCTGTCTATGAGCAAAATAGCTGATTTGTTTGGTTTTTAAAGTTTAATTTCTTTGGTTTGGGTCCAGCTCTCATGTCCTTCTCCCTTGAGATTTAGTTACATTCTGTAAATGCTAAAGTGCTGTCAATGCTGAGATTAAATCAAAGGGCTCATATCATGGACTTTTTGATAAAAGACTTAGATGTAGTATGGTAATGTCATTCCCCAGTTCATACAGTCAAAATACGGAAATTTATCTTAGTGATGTCCCAAAAAAAACAATACATTCACACAAATTGGCTTATTCAGCATACAACATTTTAACCCAAAGCCATTCACACTGAAGTAGTGAAGATGTGTTTCAGCCCGGTGTGTTTTTTGAATGAGGCACAACTTAGGTTTAGGGCTTAGGGCCAATCAGAGCAGAGGTAAAAAAAAACACAAAACAAAACACATATCAGTCTTTCTGGCACAGCAGTGAAAACCGCCTGTTTAATGTTTAACGGTTGCGTTAAAATGAACTGCCATTGTTTTGTTATTATATAAAAACACACAAACTTCATATGTGTACATAAATGTGAAATAGATTAAAATCTAAGGAATTTGTATGATATGGGTTCTTTTAAGTGTTTTCTCTTTCTATCCATCAGGCTCTGTCAAGTTCACCGTTAAATTCGAAGTACAGGACCCATCGGGATCATATGATGTGTAAAAGTTTGTCTCTGTCCATTGCATATTCTGCATCTATCGGTGGACTGACCACTCTGCCAGGAACATCTTCAAATCTCATCTTTGCAGAATATATCACTCAGTAGGTTCTTAGATTTTCATCTACTGTATTCGTGCATATGGTCATCAGAAGGACAAGCAGATTTTTTTTATTGCAGAGAAATTTACATTCATGTTGAACTTTACAGGTTTTACCCCGAGTGCAAGTCCATCAACTTTGGAAACTGGTTTATTTTCGCCTTGCCTGTCTGCCTTATTGTTCTGTTCTTTGCTTGGCTCTGGCTGCACTGGCTGTTTCTGGGCTCAGAGTAAGTGTTCATAGTTTGTACTCTCTGTCCCGGCACACTTTTTCTGCCTTGTCTTTTTGTGCATGACTGGCTGGCAAATGAGGTTTTTGCGGGATGGAGAGTGCATGTCTTCTCTCAGTAATTTAATAGCTATCTATAGTACATCGCTCAAGGATGTCCTTGAGTATTTTCCCAGTATTTTCCCTTGATTGAAAGCATTAAATGAATTCCTTGCCCTGTTTCCAGTTTCCGCTCAGTGCTTTGCACCAGAGGAGGCCGGTCTGAGAGAGAGAAGGCTGCTTCTAAGCTCATCAAGGATCAGTATATGGCACTGGGGCCCATGAGGTTAGACATGGAAAATAAACACATCTTTATTGATGATAAGTGCAAAGTTGGGGGTGTCAAACTGGAGACTGGAGTTCAGTGCAGTTCGGTCGTCTCCCTGCTCCAACACACTTGCTAGAGCTGGTAATTATATCAAGAGTGCATAAGCAGGAAAATAGCCAGGCTGTGCTGGATTCAGGCACTCCAGGAGTTCCCCCACCCTTGTGTTAAACATGCAACACCCTAGATTTTATGCTGAGGGGCTGAAAATATGCTCATAGATTTCCTGGATGATGTCTCTAGATATATACTAAGGCAACCTATGCTAGCTGAAACACCCTCAACTGAGAATTATTGTCAACATAAATAGTATCCATTTTGTAAGAGTGTATGGAACCAGACAGAAGGCAATGTAAGGATGAATGAATACCTGACATGTTTTCTCATTTTGAATTTCCCTGCTCCCACTAGCCGACAGGAGATGATCACCCTTGTTATTTTCGTGCTGATGGCAGTTCTGTGGTTCGTCAGAGATCCTGGCTTCATGCCAGGCTGGGCAGCTCTATTCCCTGAGTAAGTGTGCTATGGTCATATTATGCACTCATAGCCCTTCAGCTGTCAACCTCAACACTGTCACATTAACAAAACATAAATGCATGCACTGTAATCTACATTTGATGTGCGTGTACTATCATGATTATGATCCACTTTTTAGCTGTTTTGTCATTTAGACTTTGCCAAAAACAATTACTATTACCTCACTGACGGCCTATCAAAACAGATTCCATTCTAATTGCTCTGAAAGTGGTCCTCATTTACTCCCCTTAATTCTCATTAGTGAAATCTCCTCTCTCTGCAGCTACCCAGGCTATGCCACTGATGCCACTGTGGCTCTCCTGCTGGGTGTTTTTTTATTCATCTTCCCTGCTAAGAGACCCACTGCAAATAACTATGGTATGTCCTTAACAATCTTACACTCAAAAATGCTCAAAGCACAGAACTGTACGATAGCCCGTGAAGATATGTGTGAGATATTCTTTTTATGCCCTTCATTTCATGTGTCAGTGGCTATTCATATACAGCCCTTTAGCAGGAGTCTTGTCATAAGTACTCGGTAATATTTCTTCTTACCTTTGTAACAGAGACTATGATTTCATGGAAGGAGTTCCAAGATTGTATGCCTTGGGAGATCTGCCTACTTGTAGGAGGAGGATTTGCTTTAGCAGAGGGCACCAAGGTAACAGGGATTTTTGGTTGTTTTTCACCTATATAATAATGTTTCAATAAATATTTAGTATGTATTCAATAGGCTCAAGACATATATTTATTGCAAATTTTGGTATGTAAATCTACCTCATTTTTAAGTCAATATAAGTCAATACATTTTTAGTCAGTATTAAACATGCCATACCTTTTGCACACACACACATTTTTTTTTTTTTTACATAGATGATGTGGCTTATTTTCATTAAATCAGCAAAACACCTCATTTGACCAGGGATCTGCAAGCTTTTGCATATGACTGCATAGTTCAGCAACAATTCACTTGTAAAGCCACAAGGCCACAATAAATGTCAGATTTCAGCTATCACAACAAGGCTACGATGCAGCACCAGTGCTATGAAGCATATTCCTTCAGCTTTTTGGTCTCGTCTTGTACTGTCACTGAGAGAGAGACAGATAATGAACACCTTCGCCTCTTAATATTCCTCCTGCGTAGAGGAGAAACCTAGGGGAAGGGGTGGGGGGTAAGTGTTGAGGTTTCTGCGCTCTTTTGATCCAGCGTTCCAAATGTCATGGCAAGTCCAGCCTTTAGCAGCCTCAAAGGAAGAAAACTGGCAGCCATGCTGGAATTGATTGCATGTGAATTTCTGACTGGAACAACTTACAGCTTAAGACACAGTATAAGACTAATAGCTTTCATATCAGTATTTCAACATTTGCTTACTGAAGGCAAACATTAGTGTTTAGGTATTTGGACTAAGCTGATTTGCTTTTGCTTGTTTCTTTAGAGTACTCTCACATGTTTTATCCATGCTCTTGTTCACCCCTTAGGTATCTGGTTTATCTGCCTGGGTTGCGGAATTGATGACTCCATTGGGAAGCCTACCCATGTTGGCCATTGTCTCTATTGCCTGTATAATTGTCACCTCTATTACTGAAGTGGCAAGTAATCCAGCGACCATCACTATCTTCCTACCCATCCTTTCTCCTCTGGTACGTTAGCTTTGAATAAAATGTGAAGGCATTATAATATGCCTTAAGCATTTTTTGGCATCTTGTTCCATTCCCATTATTGAAATGGTGTACACTGTGTGTATGTCCTTGCCAGGCTGTGGCTATGAGGGTCAACCCGCTCTACTTGCTGATACCCACAACTCTTAGTGTGTCTTTCGCCTTCTTACTGCCAGTTTCCAACCCTCCAAATGCCATTGTCTTTGCCTATGGGCATCTCTCAATCATGGATATGGTAAGTCCTAATGAAAATAAGTTAACTTTTTAAGGCTTTATTTAAGAACTATTAATTAGGGTTGTCTCTGTTGATTAGATCATTTTTTTGTGATCAAATATTTATTTCAACAGGAATAAAAAAAATAAAATAAAGAGATATCTAGACAATGTTACTATTCCAAATACAGACAACAAATAAAGGGAACCTAAAAATAATAGCCCAAATATGGCAAACTAGTACACTGACAATATCATTAAGAGCAATTTCATTGGGCTCATTAAATTCTTTACAGCTTATGTAACTGCAACCTATGCCCATTATGTACAATAGTTTTATTAGCATTGGTCCAGCAAAAAGTAAGTGTGTTTTGAGCTGGCATGATGATGACGGAGCTATTATCATCATAAAAATTATAACAATAAACACAGACAAAGATTTTTTTGTCAATAGGAATTCCAAGCAGACAAAATCCACGCTGATTCCCATTCCCTTCTAAACGTTATCTATAAATAATTTTGAGAATTAAATGAGTAACCAGAGTTTTTAAAAAAATGTCATATAAGAAAAACAGAGTTAACCAAATGACAGCAAATCACACCATAGCTTTCCAAAAGAATCCAGAATACTTTACTGAAAAAGGATAAAAACCATGAGGCAAAACTGCATAGAAATGATTGAGTCAATGAAGCTGTTTGCTACTATAATACAAACCAGTGGGAAGATATTAAATACGCATTATTGTCATGTAAATTGCCAACTAATCTGAGCCCTTATTTGAATGGATGTTTTGTTAAATTGAGTGATCACATTTAATCTTGACAGCTCAATATGTCATCATTGAGGAAGTTCCATAGTAATGGAGGCACATGTGTTTGCTTTATTTATCCAGGTTAAGGCAGGACTGGGGTTGAATATCATAGGTGTTCTTACAGTCCTGTTGGCTATCAGTACATGGGGAACATCAATCTTCGCTCTAGATACCTACCCAGATTGGGCCCCCAGCCTCGGAGTAACAAACACGACTGGGTTCTGAATTGTTACGGTACACTCTACAGCCTGAAGAGCGAGGACCAAGGACACTATGAATGAAAAAAACAGCCAAAAATAGTAAAAATCATCTGGGACTCACCAGGTCTCATCAGGTGTATCCAGATAAGGATGCAGAATGTAGTTTTATATTGGCTGTCGTCTTCTGTTTCCACCCATTCTGTGGACTTTGCAGGAAATTTAGCAGAGAACTATTGTTATAAGTTAATAACACCGAATGTGTCTACATTTTTTTCCTGTTTTTAAGTACTCTGACAGCAACGGTTTGTGTAAATGAGCCAAAAGTGCGAGGTATGTGTGTTGTTCTGTGTATAGAACTATTTTGTACAAGAGATACTTTTTATAACTACTACTGGAATAATAACTTTATTTATAAAAAGCACCTTTAAACATGTAGCTCAGAGTGCTATGTGCTTCACAAAGGACTAAAAGAACTGTGAGATATAAAAGTAATCATGAAATTGTTGATGTTGATCAAAAGATTAAAAAGAGAACATTTTAAAAAAGTCTTGGATCCACTTTGCATGTTTGTGTGTGTGTGTGTGTATGTGTGTGTGTTACAGTCATTTAGGTAAGTTCGAACTAAAGCAGTTGCTTCTCGGCATCTTCCAATGTGTGCTATGGTCTAATTTAATATGTCTACATTTGAATAAGCAGGCATCTAAATTAAAGTATGATTTATTCGATCAAACACACCAGGCCTCCTCACTTTATTTGGCCTTTATCATCTCCTGTTCACTTTCCTTTTACAAGGAAATAATGCTCTAAAAAGGTGCCACAAAGGGCCCTTTGAGTGATGCCATAGAAGAACCACTTTTGTTCCCTCAAAGAACCATGTGTGAATACGAGCATTTTGATTCTGAAGAACATTTTAAAGGCTGAAAGACATTTTACATAATGCTAAAGTTTCATTATGAATTTAAGGATTCTTCCTTAGACCTTTGTACCTTTAAAAGGTTCTTCACGTCTCATTTACAAACATATTTTCAAAAGAATTATTTTGAAACAAAGAAGAATTTTGTTTCAAAAAGACAAATGGGACATGTGATCTGTGCTGTTTTGGAGTCCTCAGTGCATTTATTGAGCAAGGATTTGATTCTACCAGCACAGTTGTTGTCCGTATGAAAATATCTGTAATGGAAAATGTGCTGTGTTTTGCAAATGGCACAGTGTTGGGAAGAAAACATACTGAAAATGGATTCAGATAAGATTTAAGTTGTGAGACATTTTTGCGAAGCACGATTTCATTTCTTTCAATTCTCACATAAAAGCGTCAAGGACAAATTGCTTTGCCCTGATGTATAATGAATACTTCTACCTTTTCAGAGACTGAATGCTTAAGTGAAAGCTGAAGCTTATTTGTGTGACTTGATTAGATTCTGAAGATGGAAGCAATTCCCACACATCACCAGATAAGTGGTGATCATAAAATCGGTTTTAAAAAATTCCACACTTAAAATGAATAATATTGTGAGTCAGAGGACAATACGTCTAAATGCATCTGTGCAGTAATGAGTCTCGCCTTTATTGTGTCACACAGCTTGAGCTGTGAATGGCGCTAAAGGGAGCGTGCTCTGACATTTGCTTTCAGATGTGCTGCAGCTTCATTTTTCATCTGTGAAATTAGGCACCAAAGTGACAAATGTAGCTTATTTTGGATGTGAAAAATATTGACTGTATTCACAGTTACTTATGAGTTGAGCTGTAAACTGTAAACACCAACATATATCTAGCGCAGAAGGACACCACACACACACACATACTCACTTGTCCCTAATACAACCAAGGAGTTTCAATTAAAAACAAAATTCACAGCTAATTTTTACATGTAATTTTTACATGTAACTATTGTCCAATGTCTTAGAATCCATTTAAGGTCAGCATCCATGTAAACAAGTTTTTAAAGATATAAGCTTGATATTTAATATTCTAATTACAATTTACAATTGTACTTACAGGTTAGAATAAAACAGTGATGGATATTGTTCCTCAAACTTTCTCAAACATAAATCAGATAAACAGGCCCAGGCAACAGTTAGAGGTAGATGACAATTTGAGAACTGTACTAAACGTTGACCATTTAAGTCAAAGTCTGAAACAGAAGTCACTGATAACAAACCAATAGCACAAAGAAAAATGATTTTTTTCATGATAGTCTGGGAAACACTAGTGATGGCTGTCTGGCATCATAAAATATCTTCTTTGAAATTATTCATAGCACAACTAGCCAAGAATGTTTGTCCAGTCCCCAGCCTCTACTAACTGTGCTCTCACTGTATGGAAGAATAGATTAAATCCTCCGTCCTTGACAGCTAGACTGATGTTCTATTAGGTTATGTGTCCAGAACAGGAATCTGAAAGCCTAATCTTTTCTAGGAATTATGAAATGTATGTTTGTACTTTCAGTTCATAGGTATTAATATTAGAAACAAAAGAATTAAGTTCTTAAAACACCTCACAGACAATTATCCAATCAGAAATTCTTTTGGTACTTCGGTGAATATATTTAAGTGAGCTCTATCATTAGTTAGGACGTCACAAGGTGGGCTGAAGTTCTACCATGCCAGAAAATAATGATGAGAAATCAACCAATTGTGTTTTGATTTTCAGTGAGTGGGATTTTGTGAGGGAAAACATCACTCTGCGTTACTGACTATGAATATGAGCAGCTGTCTAACCAAAGAGTTTCTGTCAGATGGTAGACAGAAGCAACTCTATGCCAGGACTCTCTACTGAAGGAGTCACTCTGGGGGTGCTATATACAATGTAAAACGTTTTAGATACCGGTGTTTAAAAAAAAAAAAAGAACAAACATGTGCATGTGTAATGCATAATCCTTATTGGGAAAGAATGTTTATATTGTGAAGCCACCAGCAATTGATAGTCCTATATAGATAATGAGCACTTATGCACTTTTCATAAACATGGAAATACATCATGTTACTGTACACTTAAGCAAAACCAGAAACTGTTAGTGAGGACTTTGGGACAAGACCATAAAAGCATGTACTGTTATTTTCTGAATTTGTATGATAGAATATTATGACAATTGACACACTTACAGTCTTGCACCCTTTTTCTCCCCACAAAGCTGTAGGATGCTCGATTCCTCACTCTGGTGTTCAAAGGGGTGCTCATCTGCCTTTAGTGAGGAGACTGAGGATTCAGGCTCTGACCAATCACAGAAGACAAGTTTGTTTACAGTTGACTGAGTAACATTTTAGTGTGTGCTACAATGCATTTGTTTGTCTTAAGCTGCATTATGCATGACTCAGCCACTGTAGATTAGAAAATGACAAAACTGCAGTTAACATAAATGAACATAATTACATACTTACAAAACATTGTTTAATTTTACGATAAACTACATACACTGTGTGCATGATTTTTAACCTAGCACCTAATTAACCTCTTGCCCTATGTGTCTAAACAGTGTGGACCAGAAGAATTGTTTAGGAGAAAATTGGCTCAAGAGGTCAGCAAACTGTCAAAACCACAGAAATGTAGAAAACACCAAGTCGCTCTCATGTGGCTCAAAAGTTACCAATTCAGGATTTTTTTCTTTAAATTTGTTGAACCTATCTGAGTCTATATGAAGCTATAGTTTAACTTGTGTGGGTGTTCATGTATTTGCCAGTTAGTATCTAAATATGTACCTTATCTCAAACTTGCAACAATACAGTGTACAAGACCATAACTTTTCTGGAATACTGCTAGGATACAGTATTAAGCTAAGCTCATACCCCACAGTTTTTTGCACTGGCAACGTTTTAACACGGGTTTTCCCAGTCCCAGTCCTGGCGACTGCATCAGCTGTGCCTTTTTGTTTCTTCCCTATTCTACACACCTGATGCAGCCCAGGTTGAATCAATATTGCACAGACTGAACTCTCTACCATTCCAACTTGCCTCTCTGCCTTGTTGTGTCTCATTTGCTCTATATTGTTTTATATATATTTTATTGCTTAGTTTTACCCTTTATTTATACTATAATTTATACTGGCAGTGGTTTTGTGCCTCTATGTGTCTGTGCAGTTGTAACAATTTCCTCCAGATTGATAGTTTTCTGATTATCTTTAACTGTCTCTCTGATTCTTTTTAATTTATTGTAACTATATTGAACAGATTCAATTATGTTCCAGAGGCACATTTTACTACACACAGTACATGTATTATTGTGTATGTGACGAAGAATCTTGCGTCTTGAATATGTCGAGTATGGACTCCAATTCCGAGGCAAGTTCAACTCCTGAGGGTGGGAGGATGCTGCATTTGGAACAGAAGACTCTTGCTGCCATACACCTTAGCTCAATCCCTTACATTTTCACTGATATTTACAGTTAAATAGCACAGTATATACATATATTTGTGTGTTTGTGTGTAAAGTGTCCATTTGTCCATTAGTGTGCTTTTGATGAGTGAAGAGTGCAACACAGTCACACTTTTTTTTTTAAGAAAAAGTCTGCAGTGGTCGTTCCTCTGCCCCCAACGCCAAAACGTGGTGCGAAATGCAGTGTTGGACACTTAACTGCCAAAGACCAGATAAGTCAACTCAGGGTGCACTTTTGATAAAACTTCCAACTGACCTGTGTGCAGAAGCACACCCCGCTGGCCCTCAGACGTGTCCAGAGCAGGCAGCGAGTCCCGCTGGCCCTTTAAGAACCTCCCCCTGTCTCCCTCCTCCCACGTGTTGCTGGGCTCCACAGGTTGTGTACCTGTCTCTGGGAGCTCCGCATAGCACCAGTCAGCTCTCTGTCCGGAGCACGGCCAAAGCACAGAGAAAAAAAACAGAAAGAGAGCGGAAACTCGCGGAGGGGTGAGTGTGTGGCAGTGAAACTCCGCCCTAGAGCTCACCCTGTCTCTCTCCCAGAGAAAACTCAGCCCAGCATCTGAGCAGGAGGGAGAGAAAGAGTGCTGAACACCTCCACCTCGCTCCCTCTGTGAGTTGAAGGACTGACTTCCCTCCCACACGGCCGGGTGTCCACCATGCTGGACCCGTCCTCCAGCGAGGAGTCCGGGGGAGAACTTCCACCTGAGGACGAGCCCCCGCTCCACACAGAGAAGCCCTCCAAGAAGAGCCCCAAGTCTGAGAAGAGCCATGGAGCTCCACGCACAGCAGCTAAAAAAACACCTGCTCCTTCTTCTTCTTCTGCCTCTTCTGCTCCTCAGGAGGAGAAGGAGAGCGACCAGGAGAGGCTGCAGAAAGAGGAGACGCAGAGGAAGAACAAACTCCAGATCTACGTGTTCGTGCTGCGGTGCATAGCCTACCCTTTCAATGCCAAACAGCCCACGGACATGGCACGGCGGCAGCAGAAGGTGAGTGTGAGTGTGAGTGTGTGTGTGTGTGTACAACCTTCACTACCTTTACTACTGGACAAGTATAAAAACACGGCTCTGAGCACCTGTTACACTCAGCCCGTTTTCCCTTAGGCTGCAGTCTCTCTCTCTCTCTCTCTCTCTCTCTCTCTCTCTCTCTCTCTCACACACACACACACACACACATCAGTGCGCACGTAAAACACCACATTTGTAGCTGTACTTAACTAAACACACTCACACACACATCCTTGCGCGCGCGTAAAACACCACCTTTCGAGCTGTACTATACTACACGCGCTGTCAGTTTAAGGCCACCCCCAAACTATGAAAGAGATGAAAGACCACCCTTCTCTTGAAGCGCTTCCTACGTTTTACAGCAGGATTAGAACATGCTCTTATTCTTTTCCAGGTCTGTGTATGGCTACAGGCTCTCCAGAGAATTTGCTCTGATTCTAATTTTACAAATCAAACACCTACAGTCTCCAGGAGGCCGTCGTATGTTTAGCTAGCAGTATGACATTAATACACCACAACGAAGCTGAGGGAAGCTTGAGTCTTGAAGTTTCTCGCTCAGTGCAGTTTTATTGGCTGATCTCTGTTTGTTGTTTATTAGAACTTATTAGCTCTGTGGAGCGTGAAGGTTTTAGGTGGATCTGGATCATGTTTACAATTATAAAGTGAATTATAAAGTGACAGTCCAGCATTTAATTAATCAGTCAGTCTATCAACAGACAATCAACCAGTCAATTACCCATCAGTTAACCAATTGCCAAAAACAGTAAATTAACCAATCCATCAGTTCATAAACAAAACTGTTTTCCCTGCTTGAACCATAAAGAAGTTTGTGAAAGTTGCCATGAGGTGTGGGTGTGCAGAGTGTTTACCACACACCACATATATCACTGAAACCCACTTTACCCAAGTACTTGAGTAGCAGATCATTGACCCTGAGATCAACACCTGTCTATAAAAGTCCATATATATGTGAACTGACCGTAAAAGTAGCTATTATCATTAATGTAAGCACTAAAAACGTTACATGTGAATTTAACAAGCCATGTATAATACTGCCTCCAGGACTCACTCACAGAAAGCCCCCTGCTGCTTTTAGGCCAAATGAACACTGCGGATTTTGCATAAATTGATTGGGCAGACCTCAGTGTGCAGATGTATTTCCTTTAAGGGGTTATGCTGCTTCTTTCAGATTTGAGAGACTGGTTGATCTTGTGCATTGCATACATTTTTCAGTGTGTGATGATCTGTAGATGGACATATGGCTGGTCCCATCTACTGCAGGTGGTTCGTGTGTGAGGTGCTGCCATCACTGAATAATAAGTTAATTGCTTAAGAGCAATCTGGTGTTCGCTGTATGAGCGTTAGGATAGCGCTGTGTTTGTCCATGTATGTGAATATGTGCACTTGACTCGGCGTTTGAAGTGCTTTATAGCATGATCTAGTGGTGCAGCTTTAATCTCAACCTCAGGAAAGTCTTTTTCTTTTCAAAGTCTATTTGAGCACCATCAAAAATAATACTATATCTGCAGGCATAATGTAGCTTTACCTTTAGATGTAGGCTGTGTTTATTTCTCCATTATCATTTGATTAAAGCTTCAGTTTGACGTTCAGCTCCATAGTATACTTTATAACATAGTATACTTTTTAACAATGATCCCTCTTTGAGATTGCTATGATCACACGAAAACAAAATCCTTTAATCTAGTCATTTTTCCTGGTGGTGCTGAAGTATATGCATGAATTCTTTATAGATGTTGTGTTTTGGACTACATCAGCATGTAATTGTAGCTTTCCAGGTTTCCAGAATAAACTAATTTTGCTCTTAGCAAATAAGTAACAGGCTAACAGTGGGCGATAAATGTTATCAATACTGGTATAAATTACATCATGATTTCTGAGTATGTTGGAGTATACAGGACATTTTTCGAGTATACATTACTACACAATAAGCTTTTCTGAGTACTTCTCAAAATACTTTTGTGAATATAAAAGTATAAATTACATCACAGTACAATTTTTAGTATATCTGAGAATAAATTACACTGCGGTACACCTTTCCCAGTGTAGGGCTGTGCAGTGAAGGCATAATATTAGTGCTATGATTATATTCCTACATATTGTGATGCCTTTCAATATATTAATGTGCGCATAGTATCACTTTTCTGGAAATAATAAAGTGTATGTATGTTCACTTTCCCATCCAGGTAGTTCCTTAATGGAAACTAAGCTGTTTTTGTGATGTCATAAAACACATGTACATATTTCTTATTAATTGGTCTAGATCAGTTTGGCTCCACCCCTTCATTCTGAAGTTCTAAGGAGTGTTTCAGCCCTGTGCTACCTTTTGAATGAGTTGCAATACAGGGCAGCCAATCAGATGGGAGATCATCTGCCGATATCTGGTACGGTAACAAGGGTTAAACAGAGTTTGAAGATATAGTTATGATGAATGATTAATTATATTTTTGGTAACATAAACATCATGGAAATAATTAAATACTGAGTATTTCTGAATAAATAATACATCACAATACACTAAGTTTATCTTATTATAATCAGAGTATACATCACATGACAATATACCTCATTTTTCTGAGTACAAATTACTTCATAACGAACTTCTGTATATCTGAGGATATACTGTATTAAAATACAGTTATTTGAGTATCTCTCTATGTTCCTGTTTTTGAGCCAGAGCAACTGCAAAGGTGTTGTTATTGCACACTGCAGGTTTACAGTTGAACATAAAGATGAAGTAGGTGTTGTCAGTACTTTTAGAACACCAAACTGTATCATACAAAAAACTGGGCAATTATGGAAAATCTGTAACCAGTAACACCATAGTGCATGATCTGCATAGTAACAAGTAGCTGTTCATTATGCCTGCTGCCAATACTAATGTACTGTTTTGCAGGGGCCTGTTGTTTATAACAACTTCTTAAACCTCAAATAAGTGTTAAGATATCAGTAAGCATCCTGAGGTTCTGTTTTTACCACATCACGCACCTTTATAATATAATGTAGACTGACGCCTTCAGCATTGTTTCCTTACTGGCTATTCAGAACAGTATGTAGCCTGAAACTGTTGTTTCTCTGACTAAAGTTTGCAAACTGACATTCATCCATTTTCTGTAACCATTTAATCCTTACTAGGGTCGCGGGTCTCCAGAGCCTATCGTGGGGTCTATGGGCTCGAGGCAGGGACCACACTGCACACATACACACACCGTTCACTTACATACTCACACCTACAGTCAATTTAGAATTCCCGGTTCACCTGATGCGCATGTCTTTGGACTGTGGGAGAAACCGGAGACCCTGGAGGAAACCCACACCACCACAAGGAGAACATGCAAACTCCACATACACAAGGCCAGGACCCAGAATGAAACCCCCAACCTTGGAGCTGTGAGGCAACAGTGGGGCCTGCGAATTGACCTGTGTAATAAATTCCAATAAAAGTCCCCATAGAGAGCGAGGGCAGGCAGATCATTTCGGCTGATGGCTGCCGA
>JBBIGA010000126.1:11020380-11038715 GCA_037576975.1 Alestes dentex
GGTCTCATATGAAGTTTCATAAGGTTTGGTCACTGTATGGAGCCTGAAAGTTTCTTCTTCTGAAACTGCATTCATTTTAATGGGGTAAAAAAATGAAAGTAAGTGAATGGGGGAAAAAAGGGATGAGTGAAAGAAAAGGAAAAGACGAGTGCAGGTCATCACCGACCACGTTTGTGTGTCGGGGAAGTTGGCCTGAGGTATCTCCTGAAGTTTGGTGTGTTTCGGACAAAGCGTGTCCGAGCAGGACTATCTGAAATTTGAGCCCTTTGTCAGAGTTGGAACGGTGTCTCTATCTCGAAAGCCCTGGGAGGACTGGCGGGCCAAAAAACGGGTGAATGGAATAAAAATAAAGATAAAACTTAAGAAGGACAATAGTGTGCTTGCTCTGCAAGCGGCTACGCAAACGTTACGTTGACTACATACAGGAAACAAGAATGTAGTGCCGAAAATCTACAGAAGAAGAACAAAGGAACTTTCACAAATTAAAAGTCAGCAGAATGGGCTTAATTTTAAACAAACTTGTGATGCCAAAAAAATAACACGTTGACCGCAGTCGTCATCCATGAAATTTCAATTCCCAAAAAATATTCAAGGACTTTCAAGGACAGTGTCTTTTTATGCCCGTTTTCAAAAACTTTCCAGGGCCTTGAACTTTTTTGTTCAGATTCACAAACTTTCAATGATTTCAAGGACCCGTGGGAACCCTGGTGTGTGTGTGTGTGTGTGTATGTGTTTGTGGGGCTGCACTGACGGCTGGATGCTCCATAGTGGCAGCTGTACACTCTGGTTGAGGATCCATGAGGGGAAAAAAATTCTCACATGGACCACATATGATTTGAAATATTTATTATGTTGTGCATAGACCTAAGTAATTACACAGTTCATCCAAAGACAAAATATATTTGGAGTGGGGTGATTGTTCACTGTGCCCCCCAATATAAACAAGATATAAATAAATAAAAACAAGTTTGCTATGTTACAACAGGCAGCCATGCACAGCCGGCCAAATTAATCAATGTAATCATAATTGTATTTATAGTCACAACTAATCCAGTGTCATGGGGTAGTTGAACACAGTGTGTGGTTTGTGCATGTGGCTTTGTGGAACCCCATCAGAAACAAATGCCTGGCTGTGCGTACAATCACAAATATATTAAAAAGTGGAAAACTAGAATGCAAAAATAGTGTTACTAGGACTGTTTCAATATGCCTGTCATAGTTTCGGAAAGTGTTATGAAAATGATCATTTTATGAATGGTTATAGATTAGCATTGTTATGTCAAATTCCCTAGTCATATATGAAATACAGTTTGTGCCACCTGGCTTGTTATTCCTGCATGTGTATTAGTAAATATAAAAATATTTTAGAATGGCAGAACCCTCCCAACCCACCGACACACACACACACACACACACACACACACATGCACACATTGTTGACTCCATGGCTACAGCTTTGATTTCATCTGAGTCTGTAATGAGCATTGCAATGAGTTATTCAGAAGCACTGTAGCAGTGTGCTTGACCTGTCGACTTTCAGTGCTGAATTAATTCATTTAAATGTGCCATTTTGAACAGGGTGACAATTATTTACTGGACTTTTAAAAAAAGGCTTAGAAGTTTCAACTTTGAAAACAATACTTAAGAGTTTAAGTGTCATTAAAATGTCAGTGGAGGTGAAAAGAGAGAAAGAAAAATGCGAGGCTGGCCTGGTGGGGGGCGAGGGGGACTCTGCTTCGTTCAAGCTTTCACCCCATGGTGCATGCTTTAAGGGTGCAGAGCATTAATGGATCATTGTAGTGAAGACCATTACACACTGAACAGAACACGAATGAACAACACTACACACCGAACAAAACACAATTGACATGTTGCTTGCAAATTTAAAATGCCTTCAAGTACGAAACGACAACCTTTGCTCCTCACGCATGGGGACGGTAGGTGGGCTACATTCCATTTTAGAAAATCAGATGTTTTTGGAAAGGACTCTGATGGGTTTTGTACGGATGCAGCACCATCCATAAGTAAACAGGGGCAAGCCAGTCTTTTTAGTGTTTGTGGAAAGAGTCCTAGCTGAGATCTGTCAGCTGAACTGTCACCATGCCAGTGCTGGAGACCACAGTGACTGGCCAGTGACCTCATGTACCTTAAGAAGGTTCTCAGAAATCGAAGTTTGAATTAAGGTTGCATTTGGTTTTGCAAGCCATTACATGATGAGATACTTACATATGAATGTGTTACACTTAGTGTGTGAGGGATTGTGGAATAGCTAGATATTCCAACATTATTATTCTTTCTAAGCCAGCTTTTCCAATGCCACTTATTTCTTTTATTTCTTATATTCCTATAACTTCTATGATAGGGATCAACTGTTTTTCCTATCGTATTCTCTTCCTGAGAGTAAGGAGAAAATCATATTCATCTACTGTTAATTACATATTTATTAATTACAATCAGTTTGTCTCTTATAGTAGGGTCACCAAACACCAAAGGCACATTTTCTGGGTAGAAATACAATTTCTGAATGTTGGCTTTTTTATGACTGTTTTTTGTAAAATCTCAGAGATTGATTAGGGGTTAATCCAAGTCAAATGTACCCAGTTCCAGTGCGTTTAATATGTTGTGTCCCTTTAAACCTTTCAGGGTGCCCTTCTTACAATTAACAGCCATGACCCCAAAAGTAACGGACTGACCTGAAATTGAAGATAATTGATTCTTACAAAGCAAGAGACTGTTAACGATCTTCAAACACGTCCTGCTTGTAATTTTCACTGTCTGAAATGTCACTAAGAAATGGAAGCTCATCAGGCATAACTAGGAATATAAAATATACATTATTTAAAAAATAATTTTTATATTGAACTGTATTACGCAATATTTGTTGTACTTATCCCATTAATGTAATTTAAGGAGAGGAAAAATCTCTTAAGAGTTTTAGAAATAAATATAAAACAATCATAAAATGTGAATAAAAGATCTACAGAACCTACACTTTGTATCATGCTTTGTATAATGTACTTTGTATAATGGATACGTGGAGCACTTTATCGGATTGTAAGGGAATTTGTAGGTGGGAGAATAGAACATCCTGAGTTCAGAATTCTTCGTTCTCACCACAGGCCTCGCAGCCAGCCTATTACCCCAGTCACCTCAACGGGGAGGGAGGAAGTGATTAATTCTCCCTGTAGGGGTGTGAAATATTTAGGCTACTTACTCACTCGCTCACTCAGACATGCTGTCAAAAGTTCAGGACTGCAAATCACTTTTTTCATCCTAAGAAAATGAGTGGGACATCTAAATAAAACACCCTTTAAAAATCTGCCCGAACATCAGCAAATAAACACATTGGAATTCTTAGTGCATGTTCAGTTTGTTTATGCATATTTTTGTCAGTTCTGCCTCTGAACTACGCCTGCACTCTGCCAGTTAATGCATTAGAATATTTGAATGGTCCTGTACTGTTTATTATACCTGCTGTGCAGTTATTGCTTGCTATCATATGCAAATCTCTTTTAACTTCCTGGGCACTTTCAAATTTCCGTAACTTGTACGTTCATTTCACATTTTTAGGATGGAATATGAATTAGGTTTGGCTGAGATCTATTCTGTACAATGCCAGTCATATCGACAAAGGTACCCTGAGTGGAATTACCTTAGCTTACCTCCTGTTGCACACCAGTCTTTCCCCGTGTGTCACGATTATGGTGGTTTCGACATAAACACATTTCTTTCCTTTTAGAGGCGCAGCAACTGGAGTGGCTTTATTTCGCTCCATTACTTGCAGTAAGGAGCTGCGAATCATCTCCATCTGCTGCTGCCTTCATGCTTCACCAGCTCATGTATGCCCGAGATGCCACTATTACCAGAGGAAATACATAAACTAAAATGACTGAATGTTTTACTGGCTTTTCTTTAGGTTCCTCCAGCTGTCAGTGGCGCAACCTCATTCACCCAAACAAACATTTCTTCCTGCATTTCTTCTGATCTTATATAGAGCTGATCACTGGAGTGGATTACATGAGTGTGTGCAGGAGTGCACAGCTCTTAACTGAATGGGAATCTTGATTTGATTTTGATTTTATTCCCTTGGAACTGCGGTCATGATTCTTAAAATTCCTCAACACATCAATTTTGTAAAGAAAATTCTTAGTACGAGAGAGAGAGATGCTCCTCTGCTGTCTCACAGCGCATGGTAAACTTCAAGCTTTGAGCGCTGGAGTCTTGCAGTGCAGTTATTCGTGTGACAGGCTCTGGTCTATAGAATCAATGCTGTTCATCGTATGCTGCAATATAATTTTTCTTTTTTGGTGCCTAAGTGAGGGTCATAAAAAAGGGTCATAAAAAAGACAAATACAAGAAAAGCAAATGAAAGAAATGACATAAATCACAAACTCACTTCATGTTAGAGATGCAATTTCACATCCGGCATCCAAAAGACAGATAGTGATTGACATCAGTGCGCTGGCACAGAAATGCCCCGTTCTTTTTCAGGTTAGACAAGCCTTATAAAACGCTGGCAAAAATTCCATCCAGCCTAAAGAATTTATGCAAGGTTTGCTACATAAGATTACATTACTTTCCAGTTTTAAATTCTGTATTTGCAGCCTTGTAGTTAATTGAAACTAAGCAGACTGCAAACAGCAGCATACCGGCATGCTAATATTAGCTTAATATAATATAACTTATATAACAACCAAGAGTGTGATATTTCACAGGTATACAAAAAAATCTGTAAGTATAATCTCAGTTTCCCTATTTCAGCAAATAGTGCTATAATTTCTAAGTTAAGATTTTTTGTCAGCATTTTGTCTTCAAAACTTGTCCAGTATCTCTACAGAAAAAAATTATGCTTAAAGCATGGATAGGCAGGCACCCAGAGACCATAACTACCAACAATATAATTTTGTTGGCAAAGACCAAATGAGTTCTGATCGCTCTGTGTCATTCCTTTGTTACAGGGCTTTCTGAAGAGTGAGCGCGTGGCCCGCATGGTGCAGAGTGGAGGGTGCTCAGCCAGTGATTTCCGTGAGGTCTTCAAGAAGAACATTGAGCGTCGCGTGCGCAGTCTACCTGAGATTGACGGTCTAAGTAAAGAGACGGTCTTGAGCTCCTGGATCACCAAGTATGATGCCATCTTCAGAGGAGAGGAAGACCAGCGGCGGCCACAGGGCCGCATGCCATTCAGCGCGGTGTCTGAGCTTATTCTCAGTAAGGAGCAGCTCTACGAGATGTTCCAGCAGATTCTGGGCATCAAGAAGTTTGAGCACCAGCTTCTCTACAACGCCTGCCAGGTGGGTTGTTCTTAAGTTAAGTGGCAAGGTCTACCATAGAGTTAGTTATGGGTATATTGGCCAGTGTAAGCCTCAAATGCTCTGCATGGATCTATAGGGATCTAAGCTGGCCACAACTAGATTTTGTCAATTCTATTCTGACTGACTGTCCACACGGTTTTGTCAGTCCACACATTTGTGTGAAGGCATTTGATCAGCCCAACAGGACACGTAATTTTGCAAGCAATTTAGAAATACTTCAGTGTCACAAAATTTTACCAGAGCTTTCTTATTGATGGCATTTTGTAGGGTTTAAGTGAGATATCCTCAGGTGTTGGTCAGTTTTTTCCCACAGGTGTTTTTCTTCTTTCCCCATTTTGGGACTCACCTTCCCCTATACAAACGTCTGTGGTTGCACATCATATTGCACATCTGGTGTTGACCATGTTAACGGACAAAATGTACTAGACTAGTTACAGGGTCCCCGTGGATCCTTGAAAAGTATTAAAAAGTCTTAAAAAATGTTTACGTTTTACAAATAAGAGCACTTTGCTCTTATTTGAGGTTTGTTTTCAGATTAACAAAATTTACTTGAGTCCTGAACCTCTTGAATAATTACGGTTTATTGTTCTAGATTTACACTAAGCATTTAGCCCATCTAGCATCTGTTTAACATAAGCACAGTAGTAATTTCTTCCTTTATTTGTTACAGAACTTTACATCATACACTATCCTTACATGTGCAAGTTTAAATGGGCATTAAACATCCTTTGAACTCCATCCTGCCAGGCTTGAGTCGTGACTGATATACCACAGCGAGTGTTGTCCTCCTGCAGCAAATCTATACAGTTTTGGGGAGTGTGCCCCTCCCACCCCCTCCACAATCGGAATAGAACGTTTTTATGATTGGAAGGCAGTGGTGTTTCATGAATTCATGAACTGATTCGCTAATAGTAGCTAAAAAAGGCCAGAAAACAGTGGAGAAAAACCATTGCTTAAATGCCCATTGCTCTGTTAAATAAATTACAGCAGTTTTGGAGTCCGTTTTCTTGTTGTTAACAGAGGAATGGCAGTGGGAAGCTGCTGTAAATTTCCCGTATTTTGGATTGGGATCTTGGCAAAAATCCCTTATTTTCAATGTTGAAAATTGACAGGTATGTTGAAATCAACTAAATTGTAGGCTATTGTTTTTTTGCCACCGTGATGGTCTTATTTTTTCTTCTTAGAGGTCTTGAAAAGGTCTTAAATCATTGAATTTGCATATCAAAAATGTGCAGATAACCTGTAGTTAGCCATACATTATGGTTTTGGTTATGCGTATGGTTAAAAAAAGATTCAGATAAATGTATGTGGCAGTAGTCCATCACCACACATCCTTCAAACCACTGCCTCTAACAGCGCTCCTTCAAGGTGGATCTACAGAGTAGTTGTGTCTGAAGTGGCTAGTATATATACATAGTGTCTAAAGACTTCAGCAGTGCTGTCATGCCTGAAACACACATTACCATGCCCAGTCGTGTCTAAAAGGTTAAAAAAAATTTATGGTATCAGAAGATATTTACATGAAACATTTGATATTTCAGAATTCTCTCCCAATTCTCATTTTGGTGCAATCCTAGGTGCAAACAATGTTTACAAATGAATTGACAGCTTTGTAAATGTTCTGGTAAGCATTATACAAAGTTAATAGCTAATTGTTTGTTCACTAATTGTTTGTTCACTTTTAGGGTCTGACCTTGTCTTTGAAGGCAACATTACTGAGCAGTAATTGATATTCCATATCAACTAACATTTGCATACTGAAATAATCATATAGTTGCTACAAATGCCATCTGTTTGTCAAGCCATTACAGAGCTTGTAATGGGTTTATGAGAGTTGCCGTTCCTGTGGTTATCTTTAAAAATATTTGAGTGCATAGCATAGCTGTTGAAATGTAATTGGAAATGAGAAAGACAAAATCACTTTATTTGAAAACACTGTGCTTTTATTATTCATGGCAATTGGCTGGAAGTGTTAAATCATTATTTCATGCAAGTCACAGCGCGATCAGAACACTAAGCTCTTCAAGTGAGCAATAGTGGGTAACAGTTTTGTCAGATTCACTCAGTTTCTTATATGAAGTGAGGTCATTTTGTGGCCTCTGGGAAAAATATACCTCACAATGTTTTCCACTACATTGATGAGTGTGTTCGCATGCCTTTGAGTCTCATGCCCTTTACCTTAATTACCTGAGCTCAGGTGGCTTTAACCAATCACTGGCCTCTTTAAAGACATTCCATAAAGGTCAAGGGCTGTTGGGGAAACGGTCTAATCAGCATGCCCTTGTGTGTCATCTACCACAAGCCCTCCCTGGGGAAAGCTGTAGTGAAAGAGAGCCGGCAGGAGGTCTGTGGGTACCTCTCCCTTTATCACAATTACTGTTAGCAGATTAGCGCAATTAGCAATCTGGTTGACACATTATTAGGGGCTGTAGATATCCAGCTGAGATTAGTTATAAAATAAAATAAAATACAAACGCTGACATGCAATTGACAAGTGACAATGTCAATGAGCTGTGCAAAATTCCAGATTTATTTTGATGGTATCTGCATTTGTACTGAGTGGACCATATAGGAATAAGGGTACGCCATGTATAAGAGAGCTAACAAGAGTTCTAGAGTTTATTCTAGATTGAGCATTTGCATCTGTTATTCTTACGTGTTGTCTAGAGATCGTTTCTGTCGTCTGTCAATAACACATGGGCCACTGAAGCATCAGTTCCAATAAAGCAGACCTGAGGGAAACTAAAGATGTAATTTTTTATAGAGATGTGACCCTACTGTCTCAGGCTGACCATGTAGATTGACCAGGATGTCTGTGCTCCTTCCCTAATCAGCAGCAGCTGACTTTGAAAGGGCCAGAGCGCTCATGACGTGCTCAGACTCAGAGTGCTCTCTACTGTCACAGATTGTACTGAGACAAAACATAAAAACATTATTATTATTATTATTACTATTATTTGCATATTTATTTTCTTGACTGAAATATTGGTGGTCACACACTAAATGACTACAGAAGTTGTTGCTGAACCTTGCGCAATCCTGCATAAACACATATATTTTCCTATTATTAGACACAGACAGAAAACATGGAGATAAAGCAACTTGCTGCTGCTGTTGTTTTTGCTGCCAACTGCGCGGGCGCGATAAAGAATTTTTAAAACACATTTGGGCTAGGTTGTGAATGTGATATATGATCGGTATATAATAGATTTCATTTAAAAATTAATTAAAAGCCTTGCTACAGGCAGTAATAGGTTTCTCTTTCAAATGTTTTTTTTTTTAATTCGTTTAAATGCATTTCCATAAATTGTTGAATTAAAAAAAGATTTAATCAGTCGTGTGCATATTCCTGAATACAAGACTTCGAAATAAGAGTGTGGCTCACTGTGAGGGATTTGCTCCTTTATTAGCTCTCGGTAGGGCAGTTTTGACATGTCTCTATAAGCTGTCCATGGCTGTGGCACCAACTGTTCAAAGACGCTGGGCAGAGCGAGCAGTGGCCATTTAATGAGAGCTGAAGCCACTGTCCCCACATTTTCATCACCCATCAAACATCTGGAAATGCCACTGCAGCTTCAGTCCTCAAGAACCATTGATAATTTTAATCTGCTGTCTTGTTTGCAGCCACCAGATGCCCAATGTGCATTTGTGCTTTATCGATAAATGAACTCTTCCACTTAATCCAAGCATAAAAAAATCCTTTTACAGTATTTAGGCATTTGACTGTGTAGTTCTTAAGCAGGAATCTCCTATGTTTTGTGGGTTCATTACTATAATTGTTATCAATTTATTATGATAGTGTTGTAATATACTAAATTGGTTTAATCAGGCCTGACATTTGCAATCCACATTTATAAGCCGTATTCAGACAAATAATCAGATAAAACTGTACTGATGTTTAATGAGGTGAAAGTACATCATGGCTATCAGTGCATGCCTGAATCTCAGCTGGCTGTCACTTCTGCTTCATATTTTGATCTCAGTGGATTCATTGACGGGTCACGGCTGTGTCCCCTCTGACATTTTCCTAGCGTATTCATAAATCGATCAAAAGAGGGAAAGAGTGTGGTAGAAAGTAGCCTGTGACAGACAGGCAGACAAGTGCAAGGTCCCTCTCTAGATGGAGGGGGAAAAAAGGAAAAGTGCAGTCCAGCTCTACAGCGCATTTACTCAGGACCTCTCAGTTGTGGGTACAGTGGAAATGTGATTGGCAGGGACTGCTTTGGAAAATTAAAGGGTGAATCCGAATGACTAACAGGAAGAGAGTACAAGAGCAATAGGAAGGAGACAGAGAGGAAGAAAGGAGTCTGTCACATAGATTGGTTATTTCTGGAGCTCTTCGTGCCCTCTATCAAATAGAGTTGTGTTGAACTGAAGGCTGGCAGTTGTTTCTGTGGTGTTGTGATGACTGTATGCATGTGCTGTGTGTGTGTGTATGTGTGTGTGCTTGTCCTCGGTCATGCATGTGTGTGTTTCTAAGATTTAGCCATCAAATGATTGTTTTCAGGGTGTGCTGTTCACAGGTCCAATGACATGCTGATTTTTTTATGCTTTTATATAGGTCTTAGTGGTGCCCTAATACTGTATCTGAAGTCTCTCTCCGAAATTCAGCCTTGGTGCAGAATTACAGCCACTTCGAGCCAGTCCCACAATGAGATTTCCCCAGGACGCGCAGTTTCTGTGTCTGTAGCTTTAAATGATAAGGAGGAGGAGAGAGGCGGGGCGAGGAGGAGAGAGGCGGGGCCAGCTTGCGGTACCATGCGCTAATGTTTACAGTGTATAGCAATGGCTCGTAGACTAACAGCAGCACGGTTGTCCAAATAACAAAGAAGCACAACACTCGAGTTAATGTATGTATTAACACACACCGTGTATTATCACACACCATTCACACACATTCCTGATGCTATCTACCTTTACATTTGGGACAGTAGCCTTCTAACTGGGCCGTTAGCTGTTAGCTGCAGAGCTAATGTTATGGCCACATTCTAAGGGTAAAAAGCTTGGTAACCATCTACAGCAAAGCAACAGAATTATATAGAGTTAAGTTGACTTACGTGTCTGAGGTTTGTAGCTGAGCCAAGGAGAGTTGGTACTGATGCAGACTTAATTTTCAGCCATTCAGCAAGACTAGCTCTGTATTGTGTCGGTGCATTTCCAGAGAAAATAAAATTAACCCACTGGTGCTTCAGATGCTCGAATGAAGGAACCAAAAAAAAGCAACGGCCATGCTCATTTTTAGGGGAGGGGGGGCCAAATTCTCTGGGCGGGCAAAGCATGAGAAAAGGGCGGTAACCTTTCCCCCTCATGACGACATACGGAGAAAACTCCAGATCGGCCATCTGAGCTGTCGTTCTCTCAACGGCAGAGCGGAATGATCAAAGCCCTCTTTACACCTATCGCCATTTCTAGCCACTGCAGGACCATAGGCAGGCTAGGGGAACGCATTATAATGTTAAAAAATCTCATAAAGTGAAATTTTCATGTCATGGGACCTTTAAGGTCTGTGGTCTTTGGCTGACCTCTTTAGTAATGAATTCATAGCAACATTATTATGGACTGAAAGACTTCATAATGGTCAGCACTTTCACATGAACTTGGTTGTCATTCAGTCGATTGTGAAAATCGGATTCACTGTCTCTTCTTCCTTTCTCTTTCTCTGTTTTATCTACTCTTCCACCTGCCAGTGGCAGGTCTGTTTTACAGACGAGTTTGCAGTGAGCGAAAGAAAACAAAATGGAAAAAAAAAGAAACGTAGCACGGAGTCACTGAAAGCATGACTGAGCAAATGCCAGATAAGTGCAGGAGCGTGTGAGTGAGAGAGCCAAACAGAGACAGTGGAGGTGGTGGGGGTCTGAGGAGAGGATAAGTGACAGGCACAGGGGGAGGGATGGAGTGAAGAATGCTTACGGATGGAGACAGGCTGACAGACTGAAAGACAGAAGCGGTCAGGGCGAGTGTTTGTGGTGAGGAGCCTTAAGGGGGACAGAATTAGACTGTGGAGACTGAAGAGTGACAGCTGCAGACAGACAGTGTGAACATTGAAAAGACAGAGGGACAGTAAGAGAGAGAGACTGAAGAATAAAAGAGAATGTGGCTAATGCAAGCAATAAGATAAAGGTTTGGGAAGCTGACATAAATGCTAAAAAATACACATGGGAAATCCTCATGCATCTGTATGTAGGTGTGCACACTCGGGTCTGGCCAGTGTGAAAATACTGTCCCAAATACCGGTGCCAACAATACTGAATATCTGCTGGTTTTACACAGTCTGACGTAAAACAGATCTCAGTATTTTTTGTTAAACACTGCTTTACTGGCTGATATGATTGTCAGTTGTAAGCTGTGTTAACTGAAATAACTGAAAATAAACAGCATAAAGTCAAACATTCACAGCATCATAAATGAAAGCATAAATTCTTGTGGTGAGATATATTTTGCAAAAAATGGATATGCAAATGATACCTGTATCTACGTAAAATGCATCTAAAAATTTAAACACCTATCCTTTGGATGATGTTTACTTCATTGTCAAGACAAATTCCAGGTCCTTTTTATGCAAAGAAATGCAGCTATGAGCTATATATTAGAAAATCATACTGTAAAATGCTTTAGCATATAACACCGCTTCATGCGTGCCATTGTAATGTTCAGCTGTTAGTGGTTATAATAAAGTGGCTGACTGATGTATATGGATATTTGGATGCTACAGGGAAAAAAACATTTTAGAGATTTGTGGTAGCTGACTGAAGTGTGAAGTGTGAGCGGTTTTGGAAAATGCTGTTAGTGATTAGAAATGTTTATTTCAGTGTGCCTAAAACATTGAAACAGTCTATTGAGATTTGACTTCTTTCGGACTCTAGTTTTAAATAAACAGTGTAATTTATAGCTAAAATTGAAATTTGGAGCCGGACACAAAGTCACAAGGCGTTATTTAAAGTTTAAAATTACAAAAAAAAAAACAGTTTTGTGGCACAGAGGATAGGCTTATTTAGAATCCTTAGAGGTTTAGTTTATTAGAGTAATTTGCTCTTATTTTTCTGGTTTAGCAACACTTTTTTTAAATTTATGTTTATTTTTTAACTATGATTGTGTTCTCTGTTTGGTGTGTATAGATGTAATTAAGCTACTTCATTCCCTCTTAGCTTCACTGCTGTACATATATGCTTTAGTCAGAAACTGGCTTCTACTCAGACTAATCCCAGACTGGACTGTTTACTATTTTAGCAGTACAAAATCAGCACAGCATTAGATTGTACTTGGCTGGGCTGCAGGCTCTTCTTAAAGACATTTCAAGGACATATAGGGCTTCAATATAATTCAGCCTGATGACCAATATCTGTATTGGGTGCGGGTGCTGACATAATTCACGTATCAGATATTGGGCAGATGTTACTGATCCACATACCACAGTAGATGCCAGTACTTCTTTGCATACAACGTCACAAACCAGGATGCTGTACAGACAGAGGGCATGCGACCACCAACACTTTTTACAATTGTTCCAACCGATTAAATCAGGAACAAAAACAAGGGCCACTTCTGAGTCTCACAAATAGTCATACCCTAAAGTTTAAAAGTCTCACAGAGAAATACCAGCAGACATATCAAAAACTTCCCTCTTCAGTCTGGTGAGCAGAGTCCAACAGTGCTTGTGTATACAGTGACCACTTCATGAAACATAAGGCTTAAGTCAAGCTAAAGGCAAAAGGCTGAAAATGACAGAAATTCAGACCAAGGTGGTGATTGCAGAAGACAGAATTAGCTACATCTAACTGCTTATCACTCTGTGGTGTTTGTTCTGCTGCGAGTGTTTCGCCGTTGTAGCTGACTAGCTAGATTCTGCTAGAAGGGGCCACCCGGAGATTGAAGACTACCTACAACTGCCAAACATTCACAGCAGAACAAACACTACAGGGTGATATCACAGATGTAGCGTCTTGTATGATATTGGTCTGTGTCTTTGCCAGTGTTTTTATTTATTTTATTTTTTTTAAGAGCTAGCTACATTTGGTTTTGTTAACGCACACCGATTCATTTTCCAGCACTTTTACAAAACAAGACAGCAGGCCAGTTTGGCTTTGAGGTCGTAACATAGACCCTGCAGCACACGAAATAGTTGTAGGCCTGTAGTACGCATTCCTCTGGCTATCTCTCCTGTCCTCTGGATGTCAATTGCCTCCACACTGAGCGAAGTTGTGGGAAAAATCAATTTTCCTCATTTTTCTATGAATAGTAGTGGTTTGTTATGCGTTGCTGTGCACTTGATTTGTTCAATGTTTAGTTAAAGCCCTTGGTTTGTCAAAGGTTTTTGCACTATAGCACCAGTTTGAATGTGAAGCCTACTTAAACTACAGTTCAAATCATCTGAACTATATTTCAGTGCATTTGTGTATATATACTGAACTGAATCACACACACATGCACACACACACATTATCCTAACACCTGTACACACTGAGTTGTCATGCCAGAAACAAACAACCTACCCAAGTGCCACTGTCAATACCCCTCTGTTTATCTTAAATTGCACATTGTCTTGCTGCTATTATTTGCTCAATTATTATTTATTGTTGTCTTCCTTTGCACACTTAACAACTCTTCTGCCAGAATGTAGTATCTGTCATTATACTGTATTCATTCAAACATTTGTATGTGCTTTTGTCAGCCGCACTAAATGTCTTGCCCTGTTGTTTTGTTGCTCTTCTGTTTTTTGCACTCTCTCTTGCTCTCTTTGCACTGTTATGTTCTTTGTCATGTCCACAATTTTGTCTTGTTTCTGTTTTTGTTCTTTGTTGTCCTGGAGGAACTTTGTTTCGTTTCACTGCGTACTGAGAATATAGTTGAAATGACAATAAACCTACTTGACTTCACTTGACTTACATTTTGCTTTTTAATTAAAAAGTACTAAATGGCTTACTACAGCCTCATGTAATCTTACACATAAGAACAACAATAATAGTAACAATAATGGTGTTAATAGTAACATTTAAGTAAAAAGATATTGGTATTGGCATATATATCGAAGTTCAGGCATCAGAATTTAAGCCATATTTCTATTAAGCCTTATGCACAAACCAAAATCAGAGAGAATTTCACAGAGTGCGGGTGCTGGGGCAGCTGTCTCCCCGGAGTGAAGGCTGTCGTGGCTCAGGTGAGAAAATGGAAAAAGCCAGCTGTTCCCCTCTGATGAAGGAGGCCAGTGGCCCTGCCATGCTACCGCACTCATGTTCAGAAAGGAAGAGAGAGGGACAGAATGCTCTCTCCATCCCTTGCTCTCTCCTCCTCCTTGCACCTGTCATCGCCTCTCTAATGAACACATTCGGCCCCTTCCGCGCCCTATCGCCCTGTCATCTCTCATTAGTGAGCAGCAGCCCAGGCCAGATGAGACAGCAGGCAGGTGAAGTGGTAATGAATTAGCAACATCTCACTCTGAGAAAGCACTCTGATAGTCATATCTTTTTGACAAGAACTGGGTGCAACATCAAAAATGGAGCCTTGATCTTTTTAGTGAGGTCACTAAAAAGAGGTCAAGGCACCATTACCTGTCACTCTGCCTTGAGGTTCATATTTCACAGGCAGAAAAGACACTGATGCGGTGTTCCAGGTGAGTGGAGGCAGCTTTGTTTTTAATGGGTTTTGCTAATTCAGCCAGAGAAGCTGGGCTCAGATGAGAATGGAGTGTGACATTAGTGTGTCTGTCCCCAGACTCATGATGTCTGTCATTAGGAGGTTCCTGAGCCTTGTTGTCATAGTAATGGTAGCCAAACCAAAATAGAGTTACGGGGGGGAAAATAGCAACTTGGTATCTCAGCAACGGTAAAGAAGCCAGCTGTGATTAGGGTGTGTGTGTGTGTGTGTGTGTGTGTGTGTGTGTGTGCGCGTGTGTGTGTGCGTGTGTGTGCATGCGTGTGTGTGTGTGTAGGCATGTATTTGTGTGTCTCAGTGTTGGAATGGACACTTGGGAACCTCTGCAGTTTTGTTTTTCTCAGCCCTGAAAAGGGCTGACACGGTCATTCTAGCTGTCACTCTGAGGGTCTTTTGACAGAATTATATCTGGACCCAGGGGGGAAATATCTGAGGCACATTTAAAACTTGAAAAAGTGCTATACTGAGCAAACTTCGGCATAGAAGCCTGCTAAGCTGTAAAGTGGAACTGCTCCTTAAACAGTTTTGCCAAAATGCTTGACTCTACAACTTCTCTGGTTCTCATTTTTTCTGTTCCATTTCAGTTAGACTCGAATGTGTTATACGTTAAGTAATGAATATGAAAACATGTAAGTCATACACTACAATACGTAAGATGGATGCTATACTGCTGTACCTGAACACAAGTATGTGGAAACCTGATGGCAGTGGGCTCTTTCAGCAGGATGACACACCCCGCCACACTGCAAAAGCTGTTCAGGAATGATCTGAGGACCATGCCAAGACAAAGAGTTGTCATGACCTCCAAATTCTCCAGATCTCAATCTGATCGAACATTTGTGGGATGTGCTAAACAAACTAGTCCAATCCATGGAGGCCCCACTTTGCAACTTGTTGGTTGGTGCTGTTTTTTGTGGGAGATCTACACAGTATTATGCTGGTGATTTAAATGTTATAGTTGATCAGTGTATTCTGCAAAATGTATAAAATTACATTTAACCAACTACTGTTTTTTGCATACGTTAAGCTATATTGAATAATATAATCTCTGTATTCTGGAACTGCATCTATAAAGATCCTTGAAACAACTCAGAATTGAACTTATCTGATTCCATTTATCTGCTTCATAAATAAAATGAACATTCCTGATTGTTTTTTTCTTGGATAGCAACGTTGCATATTTTCCAAGGATACTATTTTTATTATAGCAGCTCATTTGGATCATCAGCATTTCTTTTAGTTCAGACACTAAGATACCATACTTGCCTGTTTGATGGCTGCTGTTTGCAGCCACACGTTCAATCTTTCCTTAATTAGATCTCCTCATTTTTTATTTTGTAAATGTGCACTCAGATGTGTATCTCACCACATTGCAGTCTGCTGCGTGTGAACACTGGCTGTATTAAACACTAATTAGCCGTAGATAAGCTCTGAATGTCGTTGATTATCTGTTTTTGCATATTTTTTAATTACCTGTCAGATATGGAATACGGATGACACCATTAGTTCTTAATCAGTGACCAGTGTCTTTAACGAGCGTCTCAGCTCCCTCTCACAGCAGATTCCTTCAGTTATGATTCACGTCCATGAGCTTCTGCCTCGTCGTAGGAAGAGACCTCAACTGTAAATTCATTGTGCAAATATTGGTAAGGCTTCAGAGGCTGCCATGGAACTGCTCATTTAACAATCTTCTGTTGTACTGTAGCTCCCATTCTGCAATGAGTGAGTGATGTATCACAATGAAGGTATTTATCAAACGTAGCTGCAAGAGTTTGAAGGAATGTGAGAGGAAATGTCTAGCTATGTCTCCCCTGACCTTCATCCTTTAGCCATCCATCAGTTGTCAGTTTGTGACTACAGGATTACTGGATTTTTTTAGTTGGGAGCATTAAGTAACAGTAAACACCAGCACCAATAGTCCTGCATTAAATACTCTTGTGGCAGCATAATTAGGAGTGGTTTTACTGTTTTCTTTTAAAATACCTGTTACTGGTACCTTTAGGTATCTAGCTCAGTGATTGTCATACTCTTTACACCATGCAACAACTTTCTAATCTATCTTTACAAGCATGATCACTATGAACTATGTTAAAAAACAGGCCTCCCCCAGTTCACTCAGGAGGCAAATACGGCTGTGCAAATAAAAAAAAGAGCCCACTGCAATTTATTTTTAAATCAGCCTCTCTATGAGTATGACAACCATTCCATGCCGGTGTCTGTTAAATTCCTACACACGCACTTCATTCTGCTTTATGAGGTACTGATTAGTGATCACCTGAATTAAATCTTATTTAATGAGGAACAGTATGAAAACCACTGCTGTAATCAGCACTCTCCTCTCACAGTGAGACCAGTTGGACAGTAAAACACTACTAGAAGTACATCAAAGGTAATTATTGCCATTTTGTTTGAGTGAACAAGATATTTGTTTTCCCTGAATTATTCAAGTTCTGTAAACGCTGCATCATTTCTCGTATTTTGATGTCATTTCTTTTTAAATTATGCTTTAAATAACAATATTTTTATTTGAAAATGGGAAAAAATATTGTCAGCAGTTCTTAAAAACTAAGGCACAGCTGTTCAGTTCAATACTTGCATCGATAAAAGATAGAACCTGAGAAACTGAATATTTTTACAGTGGTCGCTTTTCCGGAGCTGTATATTTCTTAATATTATTTATTTATCACTGTGGTTAACTCTCATACAACACAAGGGGCAGATACACATGCACACACACACATAAACACAGGGTAAGTGAGAGCATTATCATTATCTTGCCATCAAAATTTATCTTGCAACATTTAATTTAATATCAAACTAACAGTTTGATATAGTGTGTTACTTCTCAATAAGCTAACATCAAAATAATAATAATACAGGGAAAAAAAGCTTATTTTAAATCCCACTTTAATTATCTCGTTGAAAAGTTATTTGAATTTGTAGTAGCATTTTGATAGTGTTATGTTTTTAATTATTTTTATTTCATTTTTAGAGATTCCTAATGCAGTAACGGGAGCAATTCGTACTGAGTGCCATACTTTAATAACCAGTGTTCTATCTAGTTTTTGGTGAATAGCTAACATTAGCAGGCTGGCTAGCTGGATATCTGTTATTTCACTACCTTTTATTCAAGTCGTATTACTAATGGGTTATATGATATTGGACATGTTTAGCTAAGCCCACTGACTAGAATTTCCAGCAATAAACACATAAATCATGCAGTTATATAGAAAGGAATATAAAAAGTCATTTAAAAAGTGAAACCACTTTAATTACCAAGTGTGAGTTTTCTTGAGTGCATGTATGTTTTAACAGTACGCACAGTAACTGTTACAGGTCTGTGCAGACCTGTAATTTACGGTGTGTAAATTACAG
>JBBIGA010000126.1:11076675-11088569 GCA_037576975.1 Alestes dentex
TATATATATAAAAACAATTTTATTTCAAGCAATTTCAAACCTTTTCTATTGGTAAATTCATCATAAAGTGGTCACCCAATGTGAAGAGCAGGCGACATTTTCAGATGGTTTCAAAAATAAAATGCTACGATGTTTGGATGTGAAAGTGATGACATGCAGTGGCACAGCTGCCCGATATGAAACAAGACAAGGTGAATCACAGGAGGGCAACCCATTAAGAATCTTGTTGCTTGCAGAAATATGAACAAACGTAATCTAAAGCTTCTTTCGGGTCAAGAGAAAGCTTCGTAGTGAGAAAGGATGTGGCAAAAGGTGAAAGTGAAGACGTGGGCATGAAGACGCAGCTATGAGGCACACACTCAAGTCAAAATACACTTGCTATGTGTCAGCTTTATGTACCCTTCGAACCACAGTCCTCGTCTCTCCGTCTTTAATGGTGATGATCTCTTCATCTTCATACGCAGGCTGTGGGGTGAGGAGGGGGGTCGGGGGGGTCCGCATCCAGCCTGCTCCTTAGCATCATGCCTGCTACTCCCTGGTGGCTGGTGGTCTCCCGCGAGCGTCTGCAGCACAGCGTCAGTCCTCACGACTCCCAGCCTTCAGCGCTGACGTGGGCGAGCGGCCCCCTCAAAGTGCTAATTTGTTAACGTTCCTACGGAGAAGGCGTCTTAATTAAGTTTGTAAGATTCATGCCTAATTTAGTTATTATGTGAGGGATGAATGAGCTAATGAATGCAACAGGAGCCTCTCGGCGCGCTTCACCCCCCCCGCATTATGTGTGACTTTTCTGCCTATGAATTAATTGTTGGCGCTTAACCTTGCTCTCACATGTTTGTTAAAATGTTGGAAATAGATAGGGTGGTGTTTTTTTTTTTCTTTTAAGGATGCTGCTTGTTAAGTAAACTGGCGTATTTTTTGTATTAATATAGATTTGGAAAAAGCAGAGGCCTGTCCAAAGTAATATGTAGTTTGCACACTTGCTATATTTTAGAAAGTGGTGAGAAAAATAGCATATTTAAACAGTCCACACCAGAACTGTGACCTGTCAGACTCTAAAGCCTGTAACTACAAGCGTTGGTCGCAAGCACCAATGCAGAAAAAAAAAAAAGTCAGTTAGTGGTTACAGCTTCTGGACTTTTTTGGCAGATGACGGTATTTCTTAAGTGAGTTACAGCCAAAAAAAATCAATCTAAAACAAGTGATCACATAGGATAAAGCCTGAATATGGATTATATAAATAATCAAGCAATATCAGTTTAGTAAAACTGAGGGTAAAAATGTATTTTTTTTAATGAAATCATTTTGTATAAATGAAAACCTCTTGGAAGCCCTCAATAAAGAGAGAAATGCAGTTCATTCAATTGTGTAATTGATTTTAGTCGAGAAATAGTGACAGCTATAGATGATGTTAAAGATCTGAATTGTTCATCTTTTTACTCGTGATCTACCAGAACCTCTTTTCTGTGTGCAGGGGTGGTTCAGCCCCGGTCAGGTGTTTGTTTTGGATGAGTACTGTGCTCGGTATGGTGTGAGGGGCTGCCATCGTCATCTCTGCTACCTGAAGGAATTGATGGAATTCTCGGAGAACAATGCCCTGGTGGACCCCACCCTGCTCCATTACAGCTACGCCTTCTGCGCCTCTCACGTCCACGGGAACAGGTACAAGTCACCTCAGTGCAGTATTTCTGATCCTGCTTCTACACAAACCTAACATCCCTTTTAAAGGCATTAGTAAGTAAGAAAGGAAGGAAGGGAATAAATAAATAAACAAATAAAGAGATAAAGAGATAAATAAATGACAAAGTCCACAAAATGTGTGGCAGCAAATTATAGAGATTAGTTTGATTATAATCACAATGTTTATACTACATTCTGTCCATGAAATCACTTCTAAAAATTTTGTAATCCAGTAGTAACACATTTCCACCTCCTCTGGTCAGACAACAGAGCCATAAACGATACAATAAAAGAACGTAGTACACTATCCTACTTGTAATATGCATTTGATTTAAAATCTAAATGTTTCTTAGCCATACAGTTGTTTTTATTTTTTAATATGTGATGTATTCATCACACTTTATAACAGAGGTTTTCTCCACATCTTGTTCTCCAAAAACAAGTATATGGTATAAAATAAACTTTATATCAAATATACAAAATGTGCTGCAAATGTGCTTTTAATTAAAAGACACAACTCTTTCTGTGTTTCTAGAATGACTCATACTTATGCAGACCTAGATATTTTAAGATATAGATGAGAGCAGATTCATCATTCTGCTTAGGGAATTGCATGTCTCAGCGCTTACATTTTTCATTTTAACTTTAGAAATGAGACAGTAAATGCTGTTGCTAAACATGTCGAAACACACTGTCTCAGAAAAGATGTTCTTGCATCAGAAATTAAGCAAAATGTGTAACAAAAATGTTTAATTAGAGAAGATAAATCTAATTAAACTAACACCCTAGGGAACATAGTACAAAAGCTCTGCAGGCTTTTGTACTACTTTTTGTACTATCAGATTATACAAATATGGTAAAAGGTAAAAAAAAAAAATACTATACATTACGTTCTAAAAAACGTATACAATTGTATGATACTTAAAATAAACAAACAATAGAAAACACTCAGTAAATAAATCAAGTAAATAGATTAAAAGATTGTTTGTTTTTAAGCCATAATTCATGCTTATAGTTTATAACTGATGCACATATGTTTTTTTCTGTACACTCAAAGGTATTTTCTTAATACTTAATTATGGGCATAATATAAATATTAAAGAATATTCACAGTAACTCCACAGCACACCTACATGACAGCCTTTTCCCCTCTAATGCTGTGTATTCAGTATGGAAACTCCATGTGTGATGATTTAAATATGTTCATGGCTAAAGAACCCAGAAAGTCTTTTGTCTGAATGTAATCGTAGAAAAGATAATAGACACAACTACAGACCCGCTGAGTATTACTGTCTTGTTGCTATACTACTCAAAGTTAGTGAGGATGGGTTTTTGCTTGTCAGCTTAATTAACATGCCTCGATTATCTGTAAACGTAAAGCTATTAAAATGTAATTGCAGAATCTGTTTGAGCAAGTCTTATGTGTAATGTATTTACTGACTAATTGACTGCATTGTAAATTAAACTGAAACTTTCTCTCATTTTATTTCTGTATTGGACTAATTAATTCTAACAGTCTTTTAATGTCAGTCAGCCCATAGGAACTAAATCAGCCAATAGCACTAAGGCAGACCTGAACAGAAAGGAATGAATAATGCTCTTGGGTATGAGCAATGTTCTTGTCCACTTGTTGGTTTAAGTCCTTTGTGTTCAGATTGTAGACTGTCCTCTTTAAAGCTATTAGCTTTCTACTTATTGCAAATCATCTCCATTTGACTTATTCCACGCTAAATACATGTGGATGTGCTGCTTCTCTCTGATTGTTAATTTAGCCAATTAGGCACGGTTATGATTAGCCTCTCAGGCTAATCACTAAGTACAAATGAAAACTGGCAGAAGTGGCTTTTTGTCAGTTTGCAGATTCATTTGAATAATTAATGTCTGTTCAGAAGTGTGGATTCCTCAGTAGCTGTGTGAGAATTGATCAGAAATGCTATTTAGCCCATAGAAGTTACACAGATTCGTTTTATCCGTGCCAGGGGTTTTCAGAATTTTTTTTTGTGCAGTCCATCTGTATGCATTCCTTTAGTTCCGTACTGAGGGCCTAAAATATACGATCACCTCTGCCTTATTTCTCCTCTTTCAGGTACCTCATTTGTGTGAGTACAGTGTTTTGCATCCTGTCATTCATTGGCTTTGTGAGAACGTAACAGTGGCCTGGGCCATTTCAATAATCTATCTTCATGTTTGCCAAAAGTAGTCAGCTGTCCATTTATTAGCCAGTTAAGGTACTTCTTTTTGTCAGTTGAATTGCAGAGTTCTTCTGCTTTCTATTGCTGCCATTTACAGTCATTTGATTTGTTTCTGTTGAATACTGCTTTGATAGCGTGTTAGGTAGCATCTTTACATCTCAGTTTTCTGAAGGAAATATGTCATAGAATTAAAGATTGCCTTCAAGCTGGTCAAGAAGACCTTGACCGTCTAGATCCATTTGAAAGGAAAGCATAAAGGAATCCAATTTGTTTAAAAGTTTAAAATGAGCTCTAAAACACAGTTTTATAATGCTGAGATATACTATTAGCTGTAGAGACCTTGTTAGGAAACTGAATGCCAGTAGACATTTAGAGAGATTAACCGTATGAATGAAACATTTCAGCATCCTGACATGTACAGTGGCAGGTTTTTACCCGCAGGGAGGGCTCCGTTAACACAAAGTTGCTTGCTGGCATGTTTCCAATTGATCGTCACATCAGGAATCGCATGCCTGTGACATGTTTGATCTGATGATTGCTGCTTATTTATGACAGATGCACGGTGGGGTCAAGCAGGCTTGCTAGCGAGCAGGGTTCATACAGGAGTTAACGTGTTAGTGTGTGAGATGCACCTGTGGGTGTGCAGTGACAGCATTCAGCCATCTCCAGGAGCGACAGTGACAGACAACAATCACAGAGCGTCCCTCTTCTCATCTGTCAGTCCTAATCCCTGCCTTACTTGCCTGTCCGTCACGCATAAACACCCAGTTTGACGTGAGCATTTACTAACTCTGAGCCCACAACCTGACATGATCTTGCATGGGGTTTTATTTATGCTTGTGGTGATGTTTTGGTTTCAGCGTGTTGCCATTAAGAAACAGAACTTCTTATTTAACAGTCTGTAAGTCTGTAATTCCCAGTGTGTTAAAATAGTTCAGTGTACATTTATTAGCATTCAAAACTATTGACATAAGACAATGACATTAATAAATCATTTTCCAAGTAGAAACAAATCTCAGACATTTATAGCATTTACCTACTATTAACACATTTAAATGGATATATTAGTAAAGCACTTCAGAGCTGTTTCTCTGGCTCCTACAATTGATTAGCCATGGTTGACAAACTGAACACCAGGTCAGCATTTAGCTCGTCTCAAACACCCTTGCTTCATTAGATACGGACAATGAGTTTGCCTCTCAATGCCCCACTCCCACCAGACCAGCCAAGCGTGAGGCAGCTCTGACGGAGATTTTGATGGCTGAAGAATGGAGGGGCCAATGTGTGGACGAACGTACCCTGCTCTTTAACATACTGAAGTATATTACACACTGATCAGTGTGTATTTCTTTTTTAAAAAATGGGAATTTTATACAATTAATTGATTATTTAGACTTAATAAAGGGCAATTTAAATATTTTTCATGACTGTCCAAAAAAAGGTTAATTCCATGCCAACTCACCCAGACTTCATTACTTTTCCCAGTTCATCTCATAGATTTTCTTGAAAAATTAAAATATCCTTTTACTGTAAAACATGTTTCAGGCCATTTTTAAATGGAAAATAAGCCCTTTAAAAATATGGTTCATGGTATACATACAAAGAATCACAAAAATGATATTTATTCCCAAGGGTCACACTTGAAAAAATCCTACCTGAAAAAGTATTTGAGGTACAGCTATACGATTTTGCAGTGTCTCTTGTTATCGATTAGATATAAATTAAATCCATAACGAGACACTGCAAAGTCTTAGCCGTACCTCAAATACTGCATATCATCTGATTGCCTTGGTAACCGCACGAGGCCCGGACGTCACAGTCAGCTGTACTCAGAGGCGGGAGGTTCGAAAATTAAAGTGTATATGTGTGTGTGTATATATATATATATACACACATACTAACTCATATCAGTCAGCATGGGCACTCTGACTGGCCTGCATGTACGCTGCTAGATGCAGTGCACATGTGTGTTCCCTCGCTCCTATCATAGCCAGCATTGACTTTTTTAGAAATGTGTGCTACAGAAGCTCTTCTGTGATTAGCTGTGGCTCCCCACGTGCATTAGTGAGACTTGGGGGCCCATGACCATTCACTTCTTGTCCTTCCTCGGACCACTTTTACTAGGGACTAACCACTGCACACTAGGAACACCCCTCAAGACCGCTTTGCGCTTGCCCATTTTTCCTGCTTCCAGCACATCAGCTTCAAGAACTGATTGTTCACTTACTGCCTAATATACGTTGCTGCTTGACAGGTGCCATTGTAGAAAGATAATCAATATTTTTCCCTTCACCTGTCAGTGGTTTTAATGTTTTGGTTGATCAGTGTGAAAATATTATCATGAAACAGTAACAATAAGCATATGTTCAGTATTCATCAAAATAAATGCACAGTACAGTTTCCTCCAGGATCAGTGGGGTTTTCTGATTCTGAAGTACATTCATGCTGTTTCTAACAAGTTCTAATTCCATGACCTGCAGTATCTGTGCTTTTGAAGAATTTGCAGGAAGATAAACTATTGTGGTGAAAACTTAATTATAGTTTGGTGGGTGAACAGGGGCACAGCTTCGGCTGTTGACTAAGCTGGACTCACACAAGGACAAACAGAGCAATTCACACTAGTGCTCGCAATTCAATTCCCAGGCCTCTTGTTAGCAGCTGTTAAACTAGTAGGCCTGCGCTGGAAATAATGAGCCAAGACAGAGGGAGAGAAAGGGAGCAGAGAGGGAATGTGGGGATGGGGTTTAAAACACCCCTCTGTCTTTTCTACTAAAACAAGCTCAGAACAAGCATAAGAGCTCAGGTCTGTTTCTCACTCTTTCTGTCTCTCTCTCTCTCTCTCTCTCTCTCTTGCTCTTGCTCTGTCTGTCTCTTACACACACACAGAGAGACAAAATCCACCGCTACCCTTTACATAGCTTATTGTGCTCTTTTTGGATTAGCTGTCTCTTGTCAAAAAGAAAAGAGGGATTTGGTTTAATAGAGAAGGATTTGGGGCACAGGCCAGTTTACAAGTTGCACTTACAACAGCAATGTAAAGAGAGAGCTTAGTTTTTAGCATCAAGCTGTGTCTTTTAAAAAGAAAGTGGAGAGGCTTGGATAGACAGACACAATGCCAAGGAAAATACCATTCTAGCTCAAGTTTAAAAATCTTGTGATTACATTTGGATTATGGGTAATAGGTTTCAGTAGAAATTATCTCATACTTAAACATACACTTGTAACATATGTAGTAGTTGTTCTAAGAAAATATTTTTTGCTGCTGTGAAGAATGTTAACAGACTTTTGCCTGCAATATCTGATGTAGGATTTTGGCTGCTTTCTTTCTAATAGGCCACATTAGCGACTTGTGTAATTCTTCTCCCCTCTTAATGCTTTCTGTAAGATTTTCTAGCTGGTATATGGCATAACATATGTGAATACCGGAACAGTGTTAGACAGATATGTGTTAGAGTTTAATTTAATTTATAAACCCTTCTAGTCACGCATGAACACACCACAGCACAATTTGTACTTGTTTTCTGCATTTAACCCATTCACCAAGTAAAGCAGTGGCCACCAATGAGAGGAGCAGTGTGTGGGGACGATACCTTGCTCAAGGGTACATTAGTGGTGACAATAGCAGGTGGGATTCGAACCCACAACCTTCTGATTGCAGGGCCAACGCCCTAACAACTAGACCATTCAGCTGGCCAAATTTTTGTCCGTCTTAATTTTTTAGTATTGTGTTAATAGTTAATTGTAATTTTTTGATTGCAAAATTTTCCTAAGTAGCACTGTCAGTTTTCATTGAAGGAGAAAAATGCAAAAAGAAAACCCAAAAGATTACTTATGTTGTCAACATGCTGTCTTATCTAATAGAAATCTTTAAAGGAAATTTTGTAACATATTAATACATTTTTGTTGGACAACATTTTTGTAATTAATGTGTGAGATTGATCCTTCTGGGGTTCATGATTATTTATGGTCAGTTAATAGTTCCCCTGCTGGAGAAACTTAAGACTGATAGACAAAGTCACCTACATGAGTGACATTTAAAAATCTATGTTTTCCATTTTTTGAACATTAGCAATAGATACGTGTTTTAAAAAAAATGAAGTGATTCCTCTAAACCACCAGGAGATTGGATAGAAAATTTTCCATAGACAGTATGTCGCAATTGAAGTGAAAACAGGTAAAAATGGGGAAGGCATAAATCAGAGCAGGCTTCATGCAGCTTCATCCAAGTCTGAAAAAGCTCTGAGGATCTCTGTCTCTGGATATCTATTCACCTCTATACAGAAGTCTGTCTTTCTGTTTTTAAAGCTTTATTTTCATATCGAGATTAAGAATTTTTTGCGTACTAAGAAGATTCCAATGTTGTTATTTAACATGACACGATTTGATAGAAATCTGTTCTTTTGCAGGCCAGATGGAATGGGCACTGTGACAGAGGAGGAGAAGGATGAGTTTGAAGAAGTAAGGAGCAGATTACTAACTCTGCTGGAGAACCAAATCACCCATTTCAGGTAAAAACTCCTTTAAAAGCACTGGAAAGTAATACATTCATTGCTTTCCTTTTTTCTCTAAGGTGAGGACTGGGTAAATGATTGCATGTTTTTGTTTTTTTAGTAAATTATGTTTTGTTACTCTGGTGTTGTGGGTGTAGCGATTACTTTCAGAACACTGAACAATTGCATATATCATCAATATGACCTCTAATAGAGAGCCTGTAAACATTGCCAGTGCCATAGTCAAAGTTAACTATGTCATCTCAACCATATAAAGAGTATATCTGCATGAAGATAAACTATTCTGGTGAAAACTTATCATGGTGTATAGTAATTGCAACAACCTTGCAGTAACACGGAGCTCATTGGATGCCATTATCATGTCATAGTATTTTCATGTCATAGTGTTTCCTCCTGTTCCTTTTCAACAAAAAAAAAGACATTGTACACATTGTTTCTGTAACCTTTTTTTAAATCTGGCGCTGCAACATTTTGTTTATATATAATTTTGCACAGCTTGTGAGACTTGCCCTGTTTAATGCAGCAGAATCAGTTTTAACCCCTGGTCCACTCTTAAATTTCCCAGTGATCCGGGCAGTGACAAAAATAAAGAGAGTGTTGTGTTGCTAGCTGTTGGAATATGACTGAACAGCAGGTGAGGATGTCAGTGAGGCTGAGTTATAAAGCCTGTATAAAGTGGTTTTGAGCAGCTTAGAAACCTACATCACTCTCCTGTTTACTGGCAAGACATGCTGCACCTGTTCAGGGTTGCCAGATTTTGTATTATCCTTGGTTCAGCGTTTTAATGCTGCCTAATATGAAAATACTTGTTTTTCAGATATATTTTTCATTACCATGTAGAACTATAATTTATTTTAAAAACATAGATACATATAAACTCTGCAATAGGGAAAAGGTCTGTTGCCCTGAATATCTGTAGTCCATATGTTGTAATTTGGTGTGCTGCTTTTACCATTCAGACGAACCAGTCACACTTCAGGCTTCATTGCTCCAGCTGCCCCCTGCTGGGTCCACCTGTAGAGCGTTGAGAAGAACAGCAGTAATAAAGCAAGTAGTCTTGAAGTTAGGCAGCAGCGGCTCCTAATAACAAGTTAAGACCACTCAGCCAAAGCTACAGAACAATGTGTAGGATTATGCAAATGTATTGCAGATAGAGGCAAACAGTTAGGCGTGTGTTGAGGGCTGAGAGTAGAACTCAGCCCAAGCTGATTAAAGCTGGTTGAGTCATTTGTTAAGTGTGCCTCGTGTGCCACCCATCCAAAGAAGACAGCAGCCTGACAGAGAGGACCTCTTCTGCTCGCTGAGTGCTCTTCACTAACACCTGTGGTCTACGCTGCCACTAAGGACAACTAGCCTTTTCTCAAATTTTTTTTCTGCTCATTCATTGAATGTGGTGGCACCTGTTTCCTTCTCTTTATAGAAAAAAGTCTTTTGACTTTACGAAACTTTACTTGTCATTTCAGAAAAATGTGTTATTATTAATTCTAGCAGCTGACAAGTGCGTTTATTTTACGTGACACTTTCCTGGAGCTTTATGATAATCTCCTGTTGTGTTTATTTAGTTACTTCGCCCTCCTCTGTCTGTCCGTAGATACTGTTTCCCATTTGGGCGACCAGAGGGGGCCCTGAAAGCCACGCTTTCTCTTCTGGAACGGGTATGTGTCTTTTTCCTATAATAAACCCCATGAATTAGCAGGTTCGTATTCGAGTGTGTGAACATGAACCTGTTAATTCAGAGGTTTCATGTTAACACACTTGGAAACATGAACCTGCTAATTCAGGGGGTTCATGTTCACGAGTGGGTGTTAATGAATGTTAAATAGAATATACATTTTTGCTATTATCGTGATAAATTACATGACAGCATTTCTTTTGTTTTGTTTGATTTAGTGTAATGCAGTATGTGAAACATTGACTAAAAGTCATTTTTGTTCAGAAGTTTGTGATGTTATTTTTAATGTGGCTCCACTGGTTCTTTTTTGTGCTGTTTCAACTTCTATCAGATGTCAAAAAATAAATATCTTGGATTGCAAAAATTTATTGAAGTGTCATGATATTATAGTTTGACTATATCAGCCACTCATTCATACTATGAAGAATACATTCTTTTAGGACTCTCAAATGGAGGAAGCTCCTACCATACAGATCAGTACAAGATCAGTGGTGCTGTTGCACTATAGGGGACAGACGTGTTAACTATGTTACTGTCAGTATATATGCTGTCAGTATATAAATATATTGTGGTTAAATAGTGCTTAAAATCTCAAAACTAGCCTATTTGTATTCAATCTTTGATGCAGATTTATTTTTGCTCTTACATACTGAACACCTTTCTGCAGGTTCTTATGAAAGACATCACCACACCAGTCCCTGTTGAGGAGATGAGGAAAATTGTTCAAAAGTGCCTGGAAAAAGCTGCACTCATCAACTACTCCCAGCTGACTGATTATGCCCACTTTGAAGGTTTTGAACATGGCAAATCACTGCTATACACTCTGTGTTTTTTGTACATTTAGACAAACATAAAAATATTGACATGCACTTCATGCTCATTTTTGTCCCCAGCTGACGGCTCCCAGGCCCCTCCAGAGAAGAGACTAGAGGACATAATGCATCTGGGGGAGCTGTGTATGGAGGTCCTTCAACAGAATGATGAACATCACTCTGAGGTAGGGTACGCTGCTTCAAAAACAGGAAAGGTTATGGACGATATTTAAAACAAACCTCAGAATGAACAATCAAGGCCTTCGTTTCTATCATATATTGAAAGGACATAGACATAGAACGACACACAGAACGACAGTCCTTGTTTGTCATCAACTTGCACTCATTTACTGTCTCGCTGTCCATTTCTCTTCTGTGTCGCCAGGACAGCTGTTAGTGAATAGTTTGGTTAGACAACTAGTGCCAGTTCATAGTAGCAGCAGATGAAAACAACGCCCACAGACAGTCCACACAAGGCCAACTTTTGCAAGCATTTGCATGGTTTTTTTTTTACCCCACTTTTTTCTTTTTTAAATGGATCAATCATAAGTGCTGAGGCTTCGCTGGTGGAGACTATGCTTGTTTGCCTAAACGAGAGAGCAGCAGTAGACATCTGTTCATGAGGTGTGGAACTATTTTTAGGCTTCCAGCTACCAACAGCTGTCACATGTGAAGATGACGATAATGCCAAAGCATTTTCACCTAATAAGATGAATGTCCCACGTGCTGTTACTAAGGAAACACTGTGGCGCTGCCACTGAGAATAGTCAAATATGGAACTACCTGAAGATCACTTTTTGGATTTATGAAACCAATCTTTTGTTCATGGAGCCACATTCAAAACATTTTACTGAAAATGGATTTCATGACTTTTAAATAAGACATGGTAGTAGTTTTTGCCATACTGTGTAGAAGCTTTAGAAAATCTGTATCTGTCTGTCGTTCGATAATTTTCTCTCTCTCTCTCTCTCTCTCTCTCTCTCTCTCTCTCTCTCTCTCTCTCTCTCTCTCTCCCTCTCCCTCTCTCTCT
>JBBIGA010000126.1:11112259-11122259 GCA_037576975.1 Alestes dentex
ACATATATGCATAAAAATGAAATAAATAATTATAAAAATAATGTATTGCAGTGCTGAGCATGAAATCTGAAAATCTGAAATTTTGTCAAACCCGGTTATGCTGAAGTCAACTAGCAAACCTCTAATACGCAATAAATATGGTACATGTTCACATACAGGTAAACTCACTCTCTCTCTCTCTCTCTCTCACACACACACACACACACACACATATTCCACTACCATGTCAGTGTCACAGCAGCACTAAAAATGATCCACCACCCAAAAAATACCAGCTAATTGGTGGTCCTGTAGGAGTTCTGACCATCAATAAATGTGGTAAAAGGGACTAACAAATGTTGCAGAGAAACAGATGGATTAGTCTGTAGTTGGCAACTGCTGTGTGCACAATTGTGGAAAGTGGAGCTGATGAAAAGAATGTAGATATATAATAATGTATATATAAAAGTATGGGAACAACAGTTAGGTAAGTCAGTGGGAGCTTACTGGTTCTACAGAATCTAATGTCATCATACATGACCTTGCTGTGTTTGTAAACTACTGGCAGATTTTAGCCGTCAGTCGGTTTATCATGTCTATGTTAATCAAAGCTCTGGTGCCAGTATGCCATTTAAGCTGTCACACACATGAGCCATCAATACTCAAAGAAGAGACAAGTCCTCAGATATCTGGTGTCTAGTTATTGCTCCATTCTCTCTTGAATATCCACAAGGGAATTTCCACTTTCCCCCGCTCCTGCGTGCTCCCAGCATGCTGAACAGGAGTGAGATGGGAGCGTAGCGTGCTAAAGAGACTGCCTCTGCCCCCGAGGTTGTCAGCCCCTGAGAAATGGGTGTGAAAGGTGTCAAAGCAATTACAGTAGTATTAGAGCCTCTTCCTCCTCTGTGAATGGAAATCTTTTTCCTCTGTTTGTCACTCAGGTAAACTGAGAGCATAGCTTTGATGCTGCTTAAGTGTTTTAGGGGCATTTCAACTTGTTATTGTTTTAAACTCGGCTGTTCGTAGATTTTTAGGGTGATTTAGACATCTTTTGCCCTTCAACACACATTGGCACAGGTAGGCTTTGTATTTAAGTGTGACTTTAGATTTATGCTAGCCTACCTGCCCAAAGCTTTGAATGGCCTCCACCATCTTAAGATGTTTAAACACTGCTGCCCATCTGTGAGCTTCTACCATAGCTGGCAAAATTTGTCCCTGCATGCAAAGATGGCTGATGTTGTGTGAGTTACCTCTTGCATCTGCTTATGAAGTGTCAAGTGTTTTGCTTTAGTTTTATTCTATGTGTGAAAAAATGTAGCATCCCTCAATGTTAAATTCTTTATTCTTATTATTTTCATTCTCTCCCCCCACCTCCTTCTCTCTCAGAAACCTGGTATGGATCTGGCAGACACCTACATTACATTTGTGAGACAAAATCAGGACATTCTCAGAGATCGTGTGAATGATGAGATGTACACAGAGAAAATCTTTGAAGTAAGTGTCTGCACACAACATAGTATCAATATTGGAAATGATTTTGTTCGGCTTTAACATATGGACATTTTACTTATACTTATACTATGTATACTGTATTATGCTTATACTAAATAACTGAGTTATACTCAGCAGTCCTCAACTTGAGTAGTGTAATATTATATGACATGTAATTATTAGATGTGTCACATATTGGCCAAAATATTTATGGAACATTACATCCATATCTGCTTGCTGAACATTATTGCTGCAGGGATTTCCTTTCATTCTACCACACTTGCTGTTGGACAGTAAGGCCTGGCTCACAGTACAGTATTCCAGTTGACCTAGTAGCTGTATCAGAGCTGAACTGTGGCTCTGTGGAAAGGTGGCATCCTCTGACACCCTGCCACACTGAAAGACACTCAGCTCTTCATATTATTGTCATTTTGTTTATGAAGACTGCCAGACGATACTCTTGATTTTAGCTCTTGTTACCACTGGAAATGGTTGAAGTAACTTCCTATAAGAAGTTAGGCCAAAACATTTAACCATGCCGTCTCACATCCTGCCGTGGTACCACAGCTCTCTGTAGAATGAAAGTTTCTGGTTTAAAGATTAGGAAAATCTCTGATGATGCATCTTGAAGGTGGTAGGGGCATTGCATTTTTTCAGCAATGGGCTGTTTGGATTTTTTTTGTTTCATTTGTTGTTGAGTATAGAAGGAAGGCTGAAAGACAGTGTTACTGCTAGGAGGCTGTATTACAGTGAATATAATTGATTATTCAAACAACAGAAATGACTCGTAGGAGGAGGTTAAAGGCTCAGAAAGTAAGCAAGTTAGCCCCCTTACTGTCTAGATATTTTATCTTAGTTTGGCTTATTTTCTCTGGCTGAAAAGGTATTTTTTAATTGTTTACTTGACTATTTTGTGCTAAATAAAAATAAAATCACTGTTTTCTTTTTTTCTTTCTTTTTGATGGTTTACATTTTAGGTGTGAATGACCCTTTATTATACATTAATTTAGTGACTTTTTAAAAAAGTATAAATGTGGTAGCCCTTAACTGTAGGCCAGTATACTTAACCCTGATGACATGTACATAAACCTTTCACACACTACAACACACTACATAAAACTTTATTCCAACAAGCATCAGTTTTTATTATATTTTCTGAGGTGAAACGACAAAAACTGATAAAAGCAGCTTTTTTGTCAACTGACACTTCTTGACATAGACATTTATAAATGTTTAAGAAGGTTTGGTTCAATTGATGTGAATTCTGTTCTTCAGAAAAGTATTGCAATGATCAGATATTAATAATCATAAATGAGCAAAATGGAGTTTTGCTCATTTACAATTTGATACGACCGTGGCCATTTACTGTTCTGCTTTCTACTGATGCACACTGAGGTATATTTATTGAGTTATAGTGAGGATAGTGTGTTTGAACTGATGTGAGAGATATGTGTTGGATCTCTTAGGAGGAGCGCTCTGTAATGGCTACTCAGAAACAGGTTGTTGTCTGGGGAATTCTAATCTGGGCTGGAGTAGCGAGTGGCCCTTCAGGGCCAGTGAAGACCAAACAGCCTTACTTAAGGGATCACCATTCGGCTTTTGATTGCGCTGGTCTCTCAGGACATGCTCACATGCTTTCTTGTAACAGTCTCTTTTAAATCCTCACACTCTGAAATCGGTCATTCATGATTCATCAAGGTGTGTTAGGGACTAAATTCAATATTTTTAGCAATAGATACCTGAAAACTCTCACAAATGGGTTTATAATTATTAAGATGTCTTTAGCACAATATTTATGTTAGTGTAATATTTATGTTAAGAAATGAAGGCTTTTGTCTTGATCATTCCACCACAACCTTCATTCTGAAAACTGTCTTGGAAAAAGATGTTACCATGCTTCAATATTTTTACTTTAATTGAACTAATAGTGTAGCTTTGTTGGCAGATCAAAACCATTTAAAGTCTTGTCCTTCTTCAGTCAGTTCTGTTGTCCTTTGTCTGTCCTCAGAGCTTTCTCTCTCTCTCCCCCTCTCTCTCTCTCCCTCTCTATCTCTCACTCTTTCCATCTCTCTGTCTGTCTCTCCTTCTTTATCTCTCTCTCTCTCTTTCTCTTTCTGGCCCCTCTCTGTGTTGTAGAGTGAGTGGGAGGTGTGGAAAGTTTTTGGTGCGAGAGGCAATGAGGCCTCCTCAAGAGCACTCATTACCCCTTTTGTGACCATGTCCAGTGTCTAACCACTCGTTCTGCACTTCAGTTGACCTATTCATGCCTAGGGGGTGATGCGTGGGTCTGTGTTTGTTTTTTGGATGTGTGTCTGACTATTCTGTCCTAAATTTTTTGGCCTCTCAGGACTGAATAATACAAAGGCAGTCAAACGATAGGAAGACAAGTTATTTAGCTAACACTTTATTTTGATGGTCCATGCTTATTGGACAAACACATTGTCTTTCACTTTCACATTTAACTCAATATTTTTTAATGCAGCTGAACTTATATAAAAGGTTCTAGTAAATCCAGCCCTAACCTTAACTTTAACCCAAACTTAAATGTGGTCCTAATCCCATAATTAACCATAATGTTGATAAGCCACTGATTTTTGCCAGATTGTGAACAATAAAATAGCATCTGTAGAGGACCCTCAAAATGAAGTGTGACTATTGTTTATATTGACAGTGGAGCTTAAAAGACAGGCTATAGACACAAACACAACAGCTAGTTTCAGCAGCGTGTGTCTAGATAGTGTTTGGAAACTTTGTGTGTGGGGCCAGATTGAAGAGATGCTGTGTTTGGGGCTCTTCTCTTGATTTAGTGGAGCTTCAGTGGGGTCGGAGAGAGCGGCAGCAAGGAGACAGGCAGGCAGAATGCTTAATGCATCTCGCACACACTCCCCATGCTTCCTAATGCGCCTCACACACACCCAGTCATGCACGCGGAGAGGGAACTGAGAGTGGGGGTCTGGCTGTGTCACCGCAGACGTTTCCTCATCATGCCAGCTGCGAGAGAAAGACCGCGTCTGATTCTGTCCACATGCCTGTATTCTTATTTGTTATTTGTGTTTTCTTTTTTTTCCCCTTCTTGTATGGATAGATTGGTGAACTGTACGTAAGTGACTCAATCACCAGTCCTGGCTATGTGGGTATATATGGATATTGGAGCCGTTGTGTTTATCTAAGACAAGATGTTTGAGGAAATCGGGCTGTGCATGCCCTTGCAGGCCGCTGTAAATCAGTGTGATTAAGAGTATGATGAGGTGCACATGGCGAGAGGCCATAGCCCTCAGACTGGCCACAGGTGCCACACGTGCCCTTCACTGCCTCCTTAATGATGAAGACAAGAGGACACTTAAGTGTGCGATTACTGCCACACAGGAAGGAAATATTCTCCGTAATGTGTTCGTGCCTGACTGATCGCAGAACACAGAAATGCAGCATCTACCCCTCAACTGCAGAAATTAGCGGCTCACGCTGGCCGCCTGTTTCTGTCTCCTGCCTAAGCGCTTCAATTAAGGACAACCTCTGCTTTCTATTTTGTCTGCATTCAATTAAGTGTAGGAGGTGACAGTGCTGATAGCTTTAAACGTGAGTGTTCGGACTCATTTGTGCTCCGCTGACTGTCAGAGATGAAAGGAAAGACGTTTAAGTGGAAGGTGAACCTTGTGGCCTCTATGTTATAATTTCGAAAAAGTAGAAACATAACTGAACAAAATGTTAGCGCCAGAAAAACAAATGAAATCTACCCCAAGACTGTTTCACACAATACTATAACACGCTGACAATTCATAAATGTGCTAAAACATTACCATGAACTGTTTGTTGATGCATCCATTAAATTACGAAACTCTACATACCAAACCACTCAAAGCCAAACAAGAAAAACCAGCAAACACAAGCTATGCAGGTCAGTTAACCATGTAAGTTAAAGAAGGACTTGAAATAAGCGTTTATACGGTGCTTCTGAGCTTTATTGATGCTTGAATGAAAAAGTTGTGCATTTTGATAAGAAGTATAAGTATTTTGGCTTTTTTTTTTCAAAACAGCATTTCCATTTATCATAAATTCTTCTTAGATCTTTATTGATGAGTTCAGCTACTGGTGTGATTCATTTATTGGACTACTAACACAAGGGGCACCATTAAACTGACAACAGATTAACACCCCCTAGTAGTCTGGCACCACCTCATCTGCTCGCAAAAAACATATTTTAGGTGATTAAATTATCTTGATCCAGTTGCTTTTTATTTTAATTTAAATTAAAATTTAGCTTTAAACAGTAGCTGGTTTTTGTCATGAACTGCAACCTTAGAACTTTCTCAAGAGGTATAACAGCTCTCACTCATGGACTCTGTCAATTTTATTTACTCCATCATAGGTATATTTAAAAATGTATGACTGGTTTTGTGCAGACATTATTGACATTGAAGATTTGGATGAGAGACTTTTCTATTGTTCAAGTGCGAAGGGAAAGTTTGAATTCAACAGAGCTCATAGGTTAGTGTGCTAGTGAGATTGAGCCGGCTCACATGCTGACTCGTGGACAGTAGATGCGTATTACGAAAAGTATAAAAGCATAAAAATCAAGTCCACTTTGTTTTCTCACACTAACAAAAATATATCTGATGCAGATCCTGATTGTTTTCTTCACTTTCACAGAAATTACATATTGCTTGAACAGAGAGATCCAGTGTAGAGAAATGCAGAGAGAAAAAGTGCAAGTCATCTAAACGCCTCAGAAACAGAATCGGAAAACTTTGCTTTGTCAGTAAGTGCCAAAAAGTAGCATAGCTGCACTAGAACTAGGTAACGTGTATTCCTGCTGTCTCTGTGTTACTGTATTAACAGAACTATTCACTGGGACTAGGGAACAACTGGTGTCCAGTTTGCAAAATAAACAACTGAATAAATCCTCCTGTGAGTTTGCAGGGGGGTTAAGAAATAAGGATTCGAAATTTTTGGAAGGTCAGTCGTGACTATTGGAAGTGTTAAAATTTGCGTACTCAGTGAAAAGCAGTTTGAATTTTAACAATGTAATGTAGTCTAGTACTCCATTCTTAGTACTATGATCTCCAGAGCAATGTCAATTTGCAATTGTTTGTGCGTAATACCTCATACCAGGGGCGGTGATTTTGAACAAGTGAGTGATGTGAGCATAAACAGATGGATTAACTTAAAGCCTGTTTCAAAAGGCTTCAGGTGTACATGAGATTTAACTTAAATCCAGCAGTCATGGCCTGTACATGCCCATGGCTTTTATACAGAGATGTTGTTGTGAGAGTGTTTAGAGGTGTCAAGACCTAAAGGAGCACGCAGCCAATTAACCAAGCATTATGAAGTCATTTCAACCCCATGGCGAAAGTCCAATTTACTGACCTTGTAATGCAGGTGTAGGTACTGGTAGTTTCATGTCTTCATTAAAACCCTGAGGGTGCACCTGTAAAAAGCAGCCACAGGTTTGAGGCCCAGCAGTATAATTGCCTGGTCTCATTGAAAGGAGAGCGCAGCAAGGGGTCTCTCACCCCTGACTTTCTGCATCACACCAGCCCATCATGGTCAAATGCTTAGCAGTGCACTCTGTCGGCACTGAGGTGTGCTGTGTGTTGAGCATTTTGTAAAGATGTTGCAGTAAGACTCACGAGCTTCAGAGGGGAAACATGTCTTTTTTACCTTCCATAGTCAAGACAGGGACTGGTAATAATTAAATAGGCAGAATGGCATGTTGTGCATCAGGCTCTTATGTGCAGTGTTTCTCCTTGCTGTGAAAATGATGATAATAGATGAAAGCTGGTGTATATAATACCCAGTTGTGGACACGATTTGCAGCTTAACATGTTAATATAATGGGTCAGTATTACCTGCTAATTATGAATACTAAGCAGCTTATGTCATGTCAAGCAGCTTATGTCATGTTCCGAGTATCACAACAATCATATAACTGAGTATGTTATCACATCTCTTAGTATGGCAATTGTCCAACTTTTAACTTTGTGCATTCTGTCTTTTTCTCCAGGACAATAAACTACTCCCAAAGCTCTTAGTGACCTTGTGTTGCTCTAATTTTCACTAATTTTCACTAATTTTCCCACACACACCTCAGTTGGCATGCAAATCTCTTTCATATACGCATCTAAAATAGCTAATAGAGTTATTCAAAGGAGGTTAGGTAGAAGATAATCAGGAAGGGGAATTTAAGTGGGGAAAACATTTTAAAAAATGCTTAAAGGATATAGAGAAAACATTTGTATGTGTTTCTGTCCATCCTTCCATTTTTACAATGCAACTCTGAAAGGTCTGAAAGGATCTGTAGCTGTTAAGAAACCATTTCTGAGAAAAGGAAACCATTTGCACCACTGTAACTGGGTATCTGAGAAGTGAAGGATGGTTTTATGGCCTGATGAGTGTAAATTTGTTCTTATGATTACTTGAGTCATGAGAAGCAGAATATGTAACCAACTTTATGACTGAATTTTACAGAAATCTGACATTTAACAAGAAGCAGGAAGAACATGCCTGCAGATTTCTGAAGGAAAACTAAAAGCAAGTCTCCCGAAAAAAAGGAAACTAATAAAGACAAAGAGTGGGTGCACTAAATACTAAAAAAAAAAACATGTTGAGGCGTTAGTGTAATTTTTTTAATATAAAGGTTTTCTACGTTTTTAAGATGGTGATTAATGAATATACTTAACTTGAAATTAAATAAATGAAAGGATATCTGACGATCTTCACTATTCTTTAGCACCTTACATGTAGAAAGAAAGAAATATATTGCTGTAAATGGTGATTTAACGAAGGAAACTAATTCAATAAGCCAAGACTTTGATTAGAAAATTTCATATTATTGGAGCAATGAAGGACTAGGATAGAGAATTGCATCTTTTCTGGAATCTGTGTTCTCACAGGCAAGGTTTCTTTTTCTTGTATTCACAGCAATGGTACAACACTTCCATGAAGGCAGTGTGTGTGTGGCTGACCGACAGACTTGACCTGCAGCTCCATTTGTATCAGCTCAAAACCCTCATCAAAATAGTTAAGGTAACACTGACTTGGCCATTTCAATTTGGTCTTTAGGTTTTGTCTTTTTTGTAGGTAGTTTGAACTGAGTGGTATTGTTTGTTTTGCAGAAATCATACCGTGACTTCAGGCTGCAGGGTGTGTTAGACAGCACCCTAAACAGCAAGAACTATGAGACCATCTACAACCGGCTGACCATAGAGGAGGCCACAGCGGCAGTATCCGCTGGGGACGGCCTGCAGGGCATCAGCATGAGAGACAGTGATGAAGAGGACAGTTAAGGTCAACATTGGCTGCCCATAGTCTACTTCATCTGACTCGGCACTGTATTAAATGTTTAAATAAAACACTTTACTGGGACGAGGATATTTCCTTCTCATGCCACAGTACCCCAATTTCCAGGCTTAGCTCTACCAATGTCACTACAGTACGCTGTTACAGTATTGTTGAATGACCGCAGACAGCTCAAACATCTGGATCTTTGTTGTACTTTATTGTATGTCCAGTGATATGGTGAAATTAATGTCCAACAACGCTGGTTCTAACTCTGATGGAAGGCTCGTCTGAAGACCAACACGAAACAAACAAAACCCATTTGTCTGTGTATCATAGACTTGATACAATCAAATGTAATAATGTTCTTATATGCTTTTTGCACTGTGGCTTTATCTTTGTTGTTACACGCAGGCCAGAAGTCTGAAACAAGGATAAGATGCTAGTTGTGCACTGTCTGTTTGATGACGTAAGTGGTGACATCCTTGCACTTGATATAACTATGAACTTCAGTTCTTCTGTAGAAGTGTCAGTGCATTGTGTATATTATTGTATGTTGTTGATGTCTAGCTGTGTTTTACTTAAAAGAAACCATGTTTTGAGAAGAGATGTAGATTATATTTCTATTGTCTGTTGTGCACCTGAGTTTGCACAGGTGTTTAAAGTGTTAGAAATAAAAAGTGTTTTTAATGTTGATGTGTGTAGTTCTTCTCTTGAGCTCACTGAGACACTGCAGTTCAAATAAATAGATGCAGCTCACTCTTCAAAGAAAAGCTGTTCTAAAATATAAGCTGGCCTGAAATAAACACAAGGACCAACAAAACTGAAATTTTATGGGTAAAAACCGACCCAAATTTAAGTTGATATTTAAGTTGGTAAATCGTGTAGCACAACAATACTGCTCAGGTCCATTTTAGACCCCTAAAGTACAAATTTAATACCCCCAGCAGTACAACATGGTCCTTAAGGTCCAAATGGGTACCTTAAATGAGTTTTAAGGGGCCTGTTTCCTGTACATTAATGATATCTGTGGGGGCTTTAATTCATTTTTGTTTGTACGTCTTCCACTACATTCTTTAGGATTAATCAGCTGTTAGTTACTGTCTTCTTTTTTCTAGTCACTGTCTTTAAGACTGATGTCTGTAAATGACCTCTGTTCTGATTAGCTACACTATATGGACTAAATAAGATGACATAAATAAAAGTAATTTTTCCATGATCACCAAAACAATGAATTTAAAATGACTTAGTTTCC
>JBBIGA010000126.1:11141026-11163919 GCA_037576975.1 Alestes dentex
GTGTGTGTGTGTGTGTATATGTGTGTGTGTGTGTGTGTGTGTGTGTATATATATATGTGTGTGTGTGTGTATATATATATATATATATGCATGCCAGTAGTAATGGCTGTACCATCTGGCTTTCAGGGAGTCTGAGCAGATCCTGAAGAAAAGCGGGATGAAACGTGTGTTGTTGTTAGGCTCTGGATATGTGTCTGGGCCAGTCATTGAATATCTCACCAGGGATGCTGACACTCAGGTCACAGTAGGTAAGTGCTATCAACCACAAAAATCTTACTAGGCTTGTTTAACAAATACTATTAATTAATGTGGAACCACAAATGTGCTCCTATGGCTTCAGAGGGTAAACACCAGTGTGTTTGGTTTTATTTTATTTTTAGATATTTAATATTTTTTTATTATTTGTAGTGACCAAAACTAATTTCTACTGTGGTGATTTTAGCATCAGTGCTTCTGAACCAAGCTGAAGAGCTGGCTGGCAAATACCCCAACACCATACCTGTGATGCTTGATGTGACCAGCCAAGAGGGCCATCTGGAAAATCTGGTGAAAGACCATGACCTTGTCATCAGGTATGGAGCCCATCCTTCTCATAAGCTCAAAGCTTTACATATTCCAAATCTGCATCTCTCACAGTAGGGCTGCATGTTCTGGCCAAATATCTCAATGCCATTAGATTCCCATAATATAGCTACAGGTTGTGTTTGTGATATGCCTCTTACAATACAACACGTTGGTGAATTATTGATCTGATGTTACTGAAGATCGTACAAAAGGCTTGATTAGCTCAAAACCCGAAGACAAAATAGAGGGAGAACAAAATCAAATCAAGCCATAAATAAAATGTGAGCTAACTTAAAGTGACTTGAAGTGATTTAAAGTGACTGTGCATGAAATAGCCACTAGGGGAAAAAAGATCTATATTAACAATTATACTAGAAGTGACGGTGCCAGAGGTTTACCATGTCTGTTGTTAAGAAAATGTTTGAGTACATGTTCTTAGAATTGTTCTAACAATAAAAAATCTTACAAGAGAGAAATGAATGATGTTTAACATTTTCAATCATTTTTTAAAGAATCATTTCTTGTTCTAACTGCAGTTATTACATTATAATTACAACTACAATGTTATAACTAATTACACAGTGTAAATTTAAGTGTAAACTTTTTGTGTCTAAGCATGCTGCCATTCAGTTATCATCCTTTGGTGGCAAAGCATTGCATAAAGACGAAGGTGAACATGGTAACAGCAAGCTACCTGAGTCCGGCCATGAAGGAACTTCAGAGCAGGTTCGTATTTTGAAGTGGTCTTTTGATGTTGTTTCTTATGTAACTTGACTGTTCTCTCTGCGTGTTCCTGTTTCCTTCCTCATTGACTGATTCACATTGCTTTATCATGACTGGATGTATTGCCAGGGCTGAAGAGGCTGGCATCACCATAGTCAATGAGATGGGCCTGGACCCTGGCATTGATCACATGTTGGCCATGGAGTGCATCGACCAGGCCAAGGCAGACGGTTGCTCTGTAGGTATTGTGTGTTTGTGTTCACTCATCATGTGTGTTTATGGATATGTGTGATGGTGTGAGCTATCACCATTGGTAGAATCATTAGCATGCGTGGCAGACATATGACTTGGCTCAACATATTGACACTTTATCTTGCATGTTCATTTTCACTCATTCTTGATAGCCTGGAGGAAGCTGAGCCTTTTAGCCTTTTTGTGTTTGGTACTCACTGATACTGATTCAATGTATTTCTGTGCAAACTTGCACACACAGGTGGAGTCGTACAGCTCCTTCTGTGGCGGTCTTCCTGCACCAGAGTGTTCTGAAAACCCACTACGTTACAAATTCAGCTGGAGTCCATATGGAGTGCTGCTTAATACAATCAGTCCTGCTGTCTACCTTAAAGACAACCAAGTAATGCATTCATAAAAGACTGCAAATAGCAATTGATACTTAATCTGCATAACCAGTATGACATTATATTTTACTGTCTTACACTTTACATTACTTGTGTTATTATCTTTATTATTTTAGCCGTTCAACTAGGATATATTTGCTAGGAATGTAAAGTGGGCAGCTAGAACTTCTGTAAGTGTGTATTTGGTCTCTTTCTCAGGTGATTAATATTCCTCCTGGTGGATCTCTGCTGGACACCGCTGTTCCAATGAATTTCCTGCCTGGTTTTAATCTGGAGGCCTTCCCTAACCGTGATAGCACCAAATACTCTGACATCTATGGCATAGAGTCTGCACACACATTGGTCAGAGGGACTCTGCGCTTCAGGGTACCTCAAACAACAGCGGTTTTCTGACAGAACTCCTAGACAAGGGCCACTTTTCAGGACTCTTGATTTTACGACTTGACACAAAACAGGACTAGGTTATATGACTTGATTATCAAGATGACTCTGACATAATATCTGACGAAAAGAATAACTGCAATAGTAGCATCAGGAATTATCATTTCTTTTACGACAACAGTTTTTATTCAAAAACGAAAGTGCACTACTGAGTTTATTTGTGCTTATTCCTGCAGGGCTTCTCCAGTGCAATGAGCAGCTTTGTAAAACTTGGACTGATTAACACAGACCCCTGCCCAATGTTGAAGCACACAGCCAGCCCTGTCTCTTGGGTACTACACTTTTCTATTTACTTAACATTTTAGGACATTTTAATATAAACAATTTCTTGGATCTGTCTCAGTGTAACAAGTTATTACCATATATATTACCATTTTTTCATTGTGAGTAAAGCAAAGGTTCAAAACTAGTTCTTGCAAGCTTAATGATTGGATACCTTGGAATCATGAGCAAACTCGTGTTAATGGAGGTGATGGGAAGCCATTAACTATTATATAAGTGTGTATTTAGTCATCTGTCGTCTGTCATGCTTTGGAAAGCATATGTCCAAAGGTTTCCTGAAACCTCTTCTATTTCAGCTACTTTAAGGTGTACGGTTGCACAAACAACTTGTATGATCTCCATAGAAAAGCACTGCAAATAGAATAGAATGGTCCACAAAGTGCCAGCTAGAGGGGATATAAATGCCCTTATTATTGGGTGTTGAAGAAGGGAAACTACATTCTTTGGTATAATGGAGCTCCATCAAATACCTTTGAGAATACCTTTGTGAACCAGACCAAATCAGCCATCTAAACTTCAGGATATCAGAAGACAAATCGAATAAGTAGGTGTCTGCAAACTTTTGGACATGTAGTATAAAAGAAATTGATTTAGTATGTACAAGTCATAAAACTCTCAAAGTCCACTCCCCATTTCACCAATTACTATCTTGTCTATACACTCTACATCAGGGGTGTCCAGTTCCAGTCCTGGAGGGCCATGGTCCAGCACCTTTTGGTGATTTCCCTGCTCAGAAACACCTGGTTCACCTCGCCAGTTGATTGCCAGGTTTAGTGAACCATCAAACTGTGCTCCAGGACCGGAGTTTGACACCACTGCTCTACATTGATTCGCCACAGTTTACTAGAGTATCTTATTTTCAGGTGTTTAATAATATACCCCCCTCTCGCCCACAGAAAGAGCTCCTGTGTAAGCAGCTTGGCTTGTCTTCTTCAATTAGCACTGACTCCTTTGAGGAAGCTGTGTTCAACCAAATAGGGAGAGATGAGTTCAGGATGCAGACGCTCAGATGGTGCGTGATGAAACTGAGCAATGCCAACATGACTGGCAAGACAGTCCTGTTCTGTTTAAAATTCTTCTTGTAGATATTGTAATACAGACTGAGATGTTGGGCACTTGTATTGTTTCAACAGGTTTGGAATGCTGAACGAGGAGCCTGTGCCACAAACTGGCACTATCTTAGGATCACTCGCTAAACACCTGGAGGCCAAGCTCTATTATGGTAAAGACTAAATGTCCGTCAGTCTCAGTTAAATGCATTGTTTCTCCAGAAGGAAAGACCAACTTGTTTGGATTCTGTTTGCATTTTCCGTTCCAACAGACAAAGGTGAGAGAGACATGATCATTTTGCGGAATGATATTGGCCTCAGGCACCCAACGGGCGAGCTCGAGACGAAGCACATAAGCCTGGTGGTCTATGGGGAGCCTAGTGGTTTCTCGGCCATGGCCAAAACAGTTGGTTACCCTTCAGCTATTGCAGCTCGTATGCTGCTGACCGGTAAGTGTCCACAAGCAGTGTCTACCACTGCTACAGACTAAAACTATTTTTAAAACTTTCACTCATTTTATACATTTTCACTTTTCTTTATAGAACTTGTTATATTGCTGTTATAACAAAACCAAAAATACTCAAAATAGTAACCTTATAGGAGACACCAAACTTTTATACGTATTATCAAATGTTACCATAAAGACCAGTTTCTTTGGGTCCATTCAAATGTTTACATAATTTAAAAGGCATTTTCAAATCATGGAAATGAGTAAAGACAGGTTTTGATCTAACAGCAATTGTAATGTTTCACTTGAAAATATATTCAAATAAACATACGTTCGTTGGAATGGAATGTAAATGTAAGGTGATGTCTTATTTTCACAGGTGAGATTGACACTAAAGGACTTGTGGTTCCAACAACAAAGAGTATCTATGGTCCAGTTCTGAAGAGACTTCAGGAGGAAGGCCTTCAGTTCATCACCAAAAGCACTTTGTCAGAGTAATCTGTTCCATTCAGTCGACTTAGGCCTGCAATAATCAGAGCGTCGAAAGAAGTCACCTGACACCGGACAGACAAGTACATGCTTTATTTGAAGTGAAAACATGTGGAGTATGAAAGTATGAAGAAAAGCATACAACTCAGTAATTCAAGAACACTGTAAGTGTTGTGCAAATATCTATTTTCTTACCTTTATGTGACAAGCTACTTAAAAACATGTTTTGGCAGCTCTAAAGGGATTAAGTCAGACTAATGCTGTAAAGCCATGCAACAGCATAATTGTTTTATTTAATGACTTCATGTTGGTTCCAGTTAGTCCCAAATTTGTCAAAAATAGAAATTGTTAAATATATATTAGTAGAAATTAATACATTAAATTTTGAGTCTACTGCCATTCATGCATTATCGTTCTTATACAAAAATGTTAAGTAGGGGTTACCTCCCACAATGAAGCACTGTATTGGGTATCACATTTAATGCAGCATGTCAGAGGGGTCAGCATGGAAAATACGGTCACATAGCCTGACTCTTTTGCAGAAATAAGATTTCAGTTTCCAGATACTGTAGATTATTCGAGTCTATCACACTACACCATCAAAACAAGATGCAATAGTGTTTGTTTGTTTGTCGACTCAGGATTGGGTAATAGTGGAGTTCGTTCATGGAATTAACTGTGTACAAAAGAAAACACTGACTTAGACTGATCTTAATCTTAAACCCACCAGTCACATCTGTTATGTAGAGAGGTACAGTTTAATGAAAGGAAAAGCACATTTTTGATATGGACTTACCATTAAAAACATTTGCCTACTACTACTAACAGGCCATGTAATCAAATCTGTGGACAGATTTTTACAAACCCATTGAAGTGCTCAATATGTTTCAGCTACAGAGCTGTTTTACGCAGTGCGTTTTCATTCAGTAGAGCCTGTTGTGTTCAGAAAAAGTAATGGCAAGCCCATGCATTTGATCATCACGACAACAACCCACAAACTCACCAAAATTGGATTTTAAAGATTGGAGGTCTGTTTCTAGTCTCTGGTTCTTGTGCAGGACACGAATCTGTACTTACTGACTGCTAGTGGTCCTTGAGCTTGGCACATTTTAGCATTTTCTCTTCTACAGCACTTCCTTTTTAAGCTCATAAAAGGCCTGTTAATTAGGCAGTATTGAGGAAGCCATTCAGTGCAAGAGTAGTGGAGGACGACTAGTAAAGTTAGGCCTCTGTAATCAGTGCTTTTGAAAATATTGCTGTTGATTTTCACTAATTTGTTAATCTTAACTTATTTACTCCAACAGTCACCTCTTTATACCTCAAAAACACAAACAACTTGAATAAGCACTATTTAAAAGTCTGTTGGAGTAAGTAAAAGTAATTGTTATTCACAGAATTGCTCATGTTGCAGCAATTAGAAATCAGGATTTTGCAAAATTTTGCTAAACTGCCGCAACAGTTGGCCCATGTTGCTTAAATATAAAAAGGAATATATTTAATTAAACATACACATAGACGTGTGTGTGTGTGTGTCTGTAATATATATGTTATATGTATAACTGCACACCCAGTTTTGTTTTCCCTTGTGTGGACCACTTGGCGAGTCATCCTTAAGTAGGCCACCAAGCTCAGGATAATTGGGTTTGTAATTATTAAAAGTCAAAAATGCAAATTAGGGTAACGATACACTCTGGTCAAGACGGTGTCTGGCCATTTGACCTATATTCCCCTGCAAATGCGCATAACCTTTTGCGTCTTAGACTGGATTAGAACATAGAAATAATTATAGAACGATTCTTGAAACAGATTATGCCATAACTCCATATAGTTGCCATCTTGGTCATCAAAGCAGAAGCCTTCGTCTTAATGCTGTAATTGTTTTTTTAAAGCTGCCCCTTCCTTATTTCTTTAAGTATAGTCTGAAGAATGGCTTAGAAAGACCGCAGGGCCTCTTAAGATGTGTCTTGCAGTGATCATTATAATTTGAAAGGCATAGTAAAGTATTGGGTCAAGCCAGGGCTGAGGTGATGAAGGGCTTTGTAGGAGTTAATTGGAAAAAAACAACCCTTTTCACTTTAATTTTTCTGTCAGATGGCATTGATTGAACCATGATTTGTAACTTGACCTCACTGGTTGTATTAATAGAAGTGAAGTGTGGCACGTGTAGAATTTAAAAACTGACCCACGCCAAGTGACTTGGCATATCCTCAAGAGGAGACTGTAATGAGGGCAAGTGGGCAAGAAAGTTGGAGGACTTATGAAAGAGAAGTATTACTGATTTTAAAAGAAAACTTAGGTGCACATACCATTTCTTGGGAGAATTTAAAATATTTCCACTGCTTCTTCACCGCACAGTTCCTTTAATACACATGTCTAGCGAAAGTCTGGTTAACCTTTGAACAGGTTATGTTGTAAATATTCTCACGACTTCAGTTGACTTAACATTCAGTGATGCCTTACATTTATCTAAGATCAAATAGTTTTTTATGGCATTTTATTTTTTTAAACTGAATGTAAAAAGAAAATCTTTGAAGGTTCAGATTTCAGTGCAGACATACAATACGCTACAATTTACCTTCACAAAGATGCCAGCTTGTGGCTCAACTGTACATTAGAGTGAAGAAATGTAAAATGGAGACAATAAATGAATAAAATGAGACGGTTGTAGTGCAAAACAAATGACTCCTGCGTATTTGGTTTTATTTGAGTTGTGTTTAATTCTACACATAGCAGAAACATTCCCTATGTACAGCTAAAAAGTATCAGTATCACGATTTATGTTAAATCAAAGACGGTACAAAACACTGGGACAACTTCCGAAATATCAGAACTTTTTGACTAGATTATTAGAGTGCATTCATAATACAGTGTAAAGCACTACAGTAGTAAAATATAAAAATCTAATCTTATAAATAGAATTTTGGTCCATTGACTTGGTTGCTATAATATTATTTACAAATTAGAATATTATTTCATAACCTTGTCTGAAAACTGTGACTGAAAAAAAAATGCCACATTTTTGTTTTGTATTTACATCCATGTGGAAAACAATGTGGCTTTCAGTTTCTACAAAATATGGTCTAATAAAATATTAAAAAGTGATTTTGTTCCCTTTAAATGAGACACAAAGCCAATAAATATGAAATTCTATGAAAAGAAATTAGTAAGAGGTTAGTACAAAGTGGCAGAGACATAGACTATATTAGTCTACATTGAACTGTATCAAAGTGGTTGAAGAAGATAATTGTACAAAGGCACACATTCTGAGTTCCAGGATCGCACCATGTCCAGCAATGCGGGCTGTCGTTTGAAGGAGGTGAACAAATGAATAAAAAGCAGAGCAGAGCAGAGCAGCAGGGAGAAAGGAGCGTTCATGTGAGCTGTGTATGCTCGTTGCTATGGTTACACGAGGGATTCCAGACTCTCCGCGGCACTTGCAGGGCCTCCCGGGACCGCGCCGTTGTTTTCGGGGGATTGGAGAGCCTTCTCATCTTCTTGGGTCCCAACCAGACTCAAGATGGCTCTGTAGAGGAATTGGTACTGCTCCTAACAGAGAAATCAAGATGCATTTTTTCATTTGCTTTTCATCAACACATCACATCACCATCTCACATTAATCACAATGGAGAATCAGAATTGTTCTTTTCGCTAATGGAATAAAAAAGAATGTGTACCATGTCTGTGAAGACTCCTGGCCTCATGAGGTTGGTCATCTTGGCCACCGAGTAAACATCTACGGATTTATCGGCTTCCAGTTGCTGAAGCAGAGTGTACAGGGCACAGAATGTCCCAGCCGTCACACCGCCAAAGCTGCGCGCACACACACGCACACACACACACACACACAGAGTAACAATGCTTTTGTATCTCTAGGGATGGGCTAGAGCAGAAGTTATTGTATTTCAGTACTGTCAATAACACAGCGCTGCCATGAGGAATGTACAATTGCTGCCTGTTCTGATAGACCTAATACTTTTTTTTGGTCAAAGTGTAAGTGCAAAAATGAGGCACTAAACTGTGTTGCCAAATCAATACTTACTGTTTATGAACAATGAGTATATGAATTGATAAATTATATTTTTTCATCTTTAAGAAATTAGTGGAGTTGAAATAAAGGTGATAATTACAATTCAGTTCATTGTATTCAGTTCAGAAAATTCAGTTAATCTCTCAGGGCTCAGGCAGGTATGTAATAACTTTCTGTAAGGGAGCTTTCTGAAGGTAAGCTTACAGGCACATGACCGTGAACAATTAGGTTTCGCAAAAACAAAGGCACCATTTAAATATGCAGCACAATAATCTGGGGGAATACCCCATTAAAGGTCACACAGCCAATTAAAATGGACAAAATGCACAAATTAAAAGAAAAAAGAAAAATAGACACAATCAGACAAATTAAATTATTCGGTCAAGCACTATGCCATTAAGTACACTATAATTGTCAAGCAACACTGCAATCAACTTTAATTACGTTAATGTGCTTTTTTTTTACATTACTAAAAAATTCCAAGTTTGGTGCAAACAGAATTTAATTGATGCGCATGTTCGTGTGTCTATAACAGCTTTGCACAGGCGTTCAGTCAATCATCTTTGTGTTCAGTTAGACATTCTGTACATAAGTTATTTGTCCTTATTCATTACAGAGGCAATAACATTAACTTACTCATCATGTACGACAACGGGCCCCTCTTTAGAACCCCGCTCCCCTCGGATGAGGTTGATCAGCTCAAATGTGTTGCTGATGGGGCTGTCTGGGTTTGGCCAGCGAGGGGCTCGGTAATGCCTCACTTCCAGAACATAGTCGTCCTCAAAACACAGGGAGAGAAAAAATGAGATCATAACACCATGGAATATAAAAGGAATGTTACAAAAGAGCATTTGAGTCAAATGATTTGACAACCTGTTTGTGTGTGTTCGTGTGAATTTGCATGTGTGTGCATTGAACAGTACTGATAAGCGTGAATGTGTGGGATATATGATACACTAATTGCAGATACAGATGGAAACGTGTTAGATTTGTGAAAGAGAACAGATGTGTCTGGCTGCGGTCTGCTCAGTGTTTACCAGGCTTTGCTCTCAGTCTTTTAACAGCAATGTGCTTCTCTGTTTCAACCCCACAGTTATTTGTCGCTGCATACATGTGTAAAAAGCAAAATGAGGCAGTTTCCATTCTGCCTTATATTCAAACTTGGATGAATATCAGGCATCTTAATGTAACTATAGACAGATTACAAAGAGTAAAACTGAAGACACTTATCAGATCATGACAGAAAGCTTGTATGCCCAAACCATGAGAAAATGGAATGCATACATTTATGTATTTGGGAGATGCCCTTCTCCAGAATGACTTGCAAGATGAAGGCACAAATGATTTAGGCAATTGTAACATTAGGAGTCTCTGGTGCCTCCACGACAACAGTACTGAGGTCACGCACTGATGTTGGATGAAGAGTTCTGGATCACAAACACCACTCCAACTCCTCCCGAAGGTATTCACTGGTGCTCCAAAGGATGCAATTTTATGCAGCTTTACATGACTGAGTGTGCCTTAATGTACCTAAATCAACTAATCAAAGGGGGCAAATGAATACTTTGGGACATACAGTATATTGCCATTCTCAGATTACCATTCCAGATTAAGTTCCAGGAGAAGGGATTTTATTTCCCTTAAATTTCATTTTAAGTCAATGTAAACATTTAATTCTACTTGGTTTTAGACCATAATTGTTGGTCAATTCCTTTATTTGAAAAGGAGCTGTGTAAATGACTAAATCTGAGATATCCATTTTTTTTCCTGACAGCAACATTTCTGAATATGATGAAAATATAAATTAATTTACATAACTGTATATTATAATGGATATAACTATATTAGACCTTTTTACAAAAAGGCTAATGGGTTCATTATGTAAGTTCTTACCTGAGTTGCTTCTAAGATATAATTCTGTACAATCAGCATCTCCTCATTAGACAGACACACGCGCTCCTCCCCACTAAAGGAGACGGTGAACATCTTACAGCTGATTGGCTGATCTCTTTTGGGCCAGAAGCTCATTGGCTCAGTGTCCTCTGTCTGAGAGCACGGGGGAGAGAGAACTGAGTGAGAGATCTTAGTCAACACCAGAAGCACAGCTAACAACAAAAGTGGAAATGAAAACGTTGACTTGTTTACAGTCATACAAAGCCTACTGTAAGAAAGAGCAACACCAAGCATGTAAATGTAGGTAATACACAAATGTTTTACAAACAAATATCAGTAAATGAAATCTGACATGAAGGATCAATAAACTCCTGAAGCAGGAACAGGCTGCCTACCAGGCTACTCGCATCAGGCAGTGATAAAATGACTGGGGCATTGTGGTCCCAAATCATCTTCCAGAAATCTTTCACTGTACTGGGCAGGGGATTCTGGGTAATGATGTACTCATTGCTCTGCCGATAACCCTGCAACAAGATCCCAAACACACCGAGTGGATATGCAGGTGATAGTTTGGGGAAAAAAATGCATAAATGACAGAAACTGCATAAATGTTTTAAAGTAAAGTGGTCCTTTATAGCCACACATGAACACAGCACAGCACACAGCGCTAATGGTGTGAAATGATTTCTCTGCATTTAACCCATTCAACAAGTGAAGCAGCAGGCATCCAGGAACACAGCACCTGGGGAGCAGTACCTTGCTCAAGGGTACCTCAGTGGTGCCACTGGCAGTCCTGGGATTCGAACCCATGCCCTTTTGATCGCAGGGGCAGCTCCCTAAACGCCAGGCTACCAGCTGGCCCAAAAATATATATTACCATAACATAAGAAGCGTTGATGTAGTCTGAGGTCTCCTCTTCTGACGTTGACAAGCACACTCTGGACCTCTCCTCTAAAACAGACCATCAGAAGTTGGTTATCATATGACAGATACTAGATCTTTCTTTTATGCAAGGAAACATATGGTCATATGCAAATGTTTGAACACTCCTTGTTAAATCACATATTTTGTTCATTTATTAAGTTTATCAAAATAAGTACACATTCTCAAAGGAGAACACATTCAAATTTCTACAGCAGTTTAACATATTAAAAAAACTTCTCATTCTCATGCACACCCATTTAGTTTCTTTCATACATATCCAGCAAATATTGTGCATTAGAATGTGCAGAAGTGTGTTTTTCTGTAAATAATGTGAACTTACTTTTACTTAGAGATCAACAAGTCATGTAAATTGAACAGAGGCACACAACCTTATAGACAGCGACTATATGAAAGAGCTTACTTTGTACATGTTTGAGATGTTATTTGTAACTGGCTGTATGCCAACACCCATTGTGCGCAACACACCTACAGCCAAGTCCATCTAGCAACATACAAAACTGAAGTCCTGCGAACCCACCGGGTATCAAAGAGGAGCTCCTGTTCTTCTCTCTATTGCACTCTTTCAAAGCAGCAGAGAAATCACACTTCTTGAAACTGGACTGGCTCACGAGCTGCAGAAACATGAAGCATAACCATCACTGCAGTCAAAGTTCAAGGATAAAGAACAAAGGCGTAGCAATCAGAAACACAACCTATTCTGGTGGTATTTGCATAATGATTTCTGCATACCTTGAACTGTTTTTCCAGGCGCATCCTGCATGAAGGACCAGTGGTCAGCAAGTCATTAACATAACTATGGATACGGCTTGTTGGCACCTCTGTGTCCTTACTCAGTATGGCCTCCGCTAGTGCATCGTGGGTAAAGATGTACTGTTCCTGCAGAAGAGCAGGAATATAAAAACATTGGTAAATATGCAGACATTATTACTGTAGCAGAAAAGTATTTAATTTTGCAACAAGCAATTAAGAACATGGCAGTTTACTTATAGTCAGTGAACAATGTTTCAACAGGAATGAGTGTGTTGGTATTCTGACACTACACCTTGAAAACATTTACCTCAGTTTGCACGAGGTAGTTCCTCTGTGTCCGGATGTGCTTGAGGAAGCCCATGATATTCACTAAACCCTGCTCTTCTATCTGCTTCATCATACTGTCCAACACAATGTAGGTACCTGTACGCCCCACACCAGCACTTTACACAGGCACACAAACACACACACACACACAAACACACACAGTATGCATATGGTAAACATATGTTGTACAACTTAAAATGACATAATATAGTAAAAAAAAATGTATTGTTTCCATGCTGAAATGAATAATCCTATTTACTGCTGATTAAAAAGTGGATACATTTTAAACCCTACTCGGGGTCAAGAGTAACACATAACTTGCATTGGTTTCAAAGTAGCTACTGAATAATTTATACTGAATGATCAATAAATGACAAATATATTTAACAGTACAAACATATTTTCAACATTTTACTGTTGAGAAAACATGGGTTTTAGACACTTAAATCAGGTTTTACTAATACGCTCTAATGGTTAAAAAGCTACATGAGGTACAGTTAGCCGAGTGTCTATCCAAGTCACTGTAAGACCCTCACTGCAGGCCTACCTGCAGTGTACCACTACAGGCCCCATGTCTTCTGCCCTGGCTCTGGACGACCTGCGAATGAATGAGAGCACCGGCAGTACATACTCAGGCACACCCATGTCTGGCCACTGTGTGTAGTGGAACTGCATTACCGTCCGCTCATTAGCACGACCTTTCTGAGAGCCCTGTGAGGAGGGAAGTGGAAGAGGACAGGAAAGGATATTACATGAAAACCACATTCAAAAACACAAAAACGCATTCAAATCATGATAGGGTTCACAGGGTAATTTCAATTTTAAATGTTCACAATGTCAAATGTTTTCATCTGAGACTGACAATGTTACCTGTAATATAGGATCTCAGAAATCATGACATGAGAAAACGATTATCATACCTTCTTTACATGTGTGTTTCTAATAGTGAAAGTTCTCCTGGTCCAGTATGCCATAACCTCAGTGCTCTTAACAGTCACTAGAAAACAGCCATACTCTTCCTGGGTCTCCACAGGCCAATACTGGTCACATTTTCTCTGCAACGAAGACAACTAAGCATCACCAAAAGGGAAAACACTGATTTACTAACAGGAATGAATCTCTTATTAATGTGGTATTTTCTCAAAAACATCTAGCACAGGAAGCACATCTTACTGCGGCCTCTGTAACAGATTGTGCATAGTGAACATATTGACATGTTCAGTGTGTGTAGGAATGCTTAGAGACAGTGCAAGATGGCTCACTCTTCCTTTCTCCACCAAGTTTGTGATCATGACGATCACTCCCACATTCTGCTCCCACACCATTCTCCAGAAGTCTGTAGTGCTCGACTTCAGAGGGCCCTGAGCTGCTATGTAGGCTCGCTGCTTATTGAAGCCCTGTGTGGGCAAAAGATAAAAAGAAAAAGGGGGAAACACAAGGAGAGAGGGGAGAGAGAGAATTGAAAAAAGGAGATAAGTGTACCTACATTACTGAAAACAGGAATGTATTATGCATTTATGCGTCATGCACTGACCAAACCAACATTCTTCCGTTCTATTTTCAAACACATAAAGAGTAAAACATTGGAAATTTGCCGTTGGTGTATATTTTTTACTACTTAATAAACTGTGTTGAAATCTAACATTTCATAAATATAAATCGATAAATTGAACTGGTTCCTAAAGTAAACTGTACTCTAATAAAGTTGTTGTGAGGTCAACATTTTGAGGTCATTTTCCCCCGCTGGTCACAAAATAATAGCATTCTGTTCAGTGTTGAGCAATGGGACCTAACCTGAACTAAAAACTCCATCAGCCCACCTCACCATGCAGTATTGTGCCAGTTCACACTGAAAAAGTACTAGTTCAAAGTTCAGTTCATAAAAAAAAAAAAATCACATTCATCGTCATTTTTTGTAAATTGTGAGTCCACAGTTCAAAAAATGAACTAGTTTATGTTCGTTTTTCTTTTTTTTTACATTTTCAATACAACGTGCTTCTATTTGAACCTCCTTCAAGCTTCTCCTTCTAGCTGTCATACCACAGAACAATCACAGACATAAGTTACATTAACAAACAATTTTGAGGTTGAGAATAGATCTTACCACTTAAGCAAAGCATCATGTTATGCCGAAAGTGAAAAAAACGAGGTGCAGGTATACTGTATATGGAAATTTTATTCAGACAATATTAACACAAAACGTGTCTGCCTAAAATGCAACATTCAGACCATATCTTTTAAAGTGCTCAGAAAAGAACATAACTAAAAGTAATCAAAACGTGTGGTTTTCCCAATCTAAATCTAAGCCAATTTCTTCAAAACATGGACTAAAATTGCGCTCTGTAGAGGCGTCTGAACTCGTAGCACCAACCATGCTAGCCTGTAATCAGTAGTGATGTGTCATGCTCTAAGAGCCGATGCTTTGTAGTGAATCAGAAGAGCCAACTCCCATCAAGTGGGAGCCGCCCCCCTCTTCTTTTTTCCTTTCGCCGCTCAGCTCTCCCTCTCTGTGGATCAGCTCTGCTCTCGGCAGAACTTTGTTTTGATTGGCAGCATGGCGGCCTTCTGGCCAATCATATGTGAGGATATAGGATCATAGGAGGGGAGGCTGTAATCAGCAAACACAAAACGTGAGCTGCGTTCAGCCTCGCGAGAGTGAACGTCACTCACTTGCACATTCATAATTTGTGAACTGATTCGTTCAGTTCAGCATTCACAAAAAATAGGAACGTGCTCAATGAATGCTGTTTATTGAACACGTTCGTGCACAACACTGCCACCAGGTTCACATTAACGGAAACATTAATAGTTAACTTCTACTTAGCAGAAGCTTACTGACATCAATATAGCATCTATCTAAGCTTGTGTTCTACTGATAAAAAACAACGTAACAATTTGCCAGAAGAAATTCTGTAGCACCTCTGAACAGGAAGCCCTACTCACATCTACATAGTTGGCATTGATGTAATCCCCTTCTTTCTTTCCACCTTTGTCCGATATGGCTGAGAGTCGGACACGGCTGTGGTCATCTGAAAGGAAGTAAGCACAAATTAGACTAGCAAGCAAAAAATAATAAAAATAATATTTAAAGTGGTGCTTGAAAGTCTGCACACCCATACAAAAAATGTCTATATGCCTGCATAAATGTGACCTAAAACATAATCAGGTTTTTAGCTCAGATTTTCAGATCTAAGTAAATAAGAACAAGTCTATTACACAAATGAGACAAAATACTATACTTGGCCATTTATTAGATGAGGAAAATGACCCAATATCTACATATCCGTGGTTGGCAAAAGTGTATGAACCTCTAATCTTCACAACTCATTTGTGGAAGTGTACAGCGGCATGAACAAAGGGGATTTCTGAGGACCTGTCGATGCTCATCAGACTGTAAAAGCTTTCAAAACATCTCTAACGAGTTTTGACTCTGCCAATCACCAGATTGCAAAAAATGCACAATTGTTTCCCCCCACAGGAGTGGTCGAACAACAATGATCACTCTGAGAGCAAGACATGCAATAGTTCACAAGGATCCCAGGACAACTTCTAAGCAACTAAAGACCTCTTTCACAGCGGGTAATGTTAATGTTTATGAGTCCACCAACAGGAGAGCACTGCACAAAAATGAATGGTGATTGGCAAAAATTGGTAAATGTGCCCATTAAAATAAATGCAACTTTTTAAAAGCTGTTTACAAAAACAAAACATTAACTTGAAAAAAATAATTTGAAGTGTTTAAGTCCTATTTCATTATTATCCTTAAAATCTAAACTGAGGATGAAGATGCAAAACTGTTATTTAAAGACAAACCAAAACCCTCCATGCTTTGTCATAAATAATCCATTAATACAGCTGTTTGCTTTAATGGTCACACACATGTTTGTTTTAACTGTCTTGTGAAAACACTAATTCCAGCAAGGACTGTGTTTCATAGTCCCTGCAAGTTAAGGACCTCGCCTCTAATGATGAGCAACTCTCACTGGGTCCACGTTGAAGTGTACATGCTGACCTTCTGTCACTAGCAACACAGTGCTAAGTCCTAAGTGTTAAGCATTTGTGCTGTTTGTGATGTTGCTGTCTCAAGCATTTGCTTTCATTCATGGCATATTGATATGATCGTTACAAAACTCAGAATTTAGGATACATTTTAAATGTTGCACCAGATGAACCAGTATATCGCTGAGGACTGATCAAGAGTTACTGGAAACATAGAGTTGCAGTTATTGCTGCACCAGATACTGAAAGTAACTAACTGGGTTAACTGGGTTTCCCAGATCTACTTTTAGAATGTTTGTTAAAATCTGATGATGTTTTAGGCCACATTTCTGGAGAAATATAGAAAATTCTAAAGGGCTCGCAAACTTTTCAGCACCACCATGTTACATACATGCCAAAATGTTGATATATCGGTTCTTGCTCTTGTTGTCTGGGTGGTTGGAGGTATCAGTTGTAGTTCCAAGGTCCACAGTACATGTCTGAACCTCCTGGAATTAAACACACAAACACACACACACACACACACACACACACACACACACACACACACTGTATCCATTGCAGAATTATGCGCTGTAATAGTTCAAGACCACAGCTACTGCCTCCCTCCAAACAGGTACGCACACACTGGTGGATGAGTGGTACAAATGATGCATGCTATATATATCAAACACATTCGGATCAGAGAAATCAAATGGGAGAAGTGGCTTACCTCAAAATATTCTTTCAATATCTAATCGGGGGAGTGAGAATGCAGAAAGCACAGCAATGAAATTACATGACAGTGCACAAACACATGACAAACAAAAAAAAAAACATAAAAAGGGAGAAACAAGAGAATACAGTAAAAAGCTACTGGCAGAACACTTTCATAATGTGCCTCATGCACTGTGTGGGTCTGAGCTGGCATTAGCAAAGGACTTGCAAAGTAGCCTGGACTAGTTTGGGATTCTGTCCAATGTCCTTAATAACCACAAAATATACAATGGAGTACTAGCTACATTAATTACCTCTTGAGGCTTGTTTAATATTAGTTTTAGTATTATTGTAAATCACTATATTAAGGACATTCAGAATGATATATGGGTTGAAGACATGCAGCTTTGGCGTGCAGAGCTCAAGTACTCTTGACGTGTGTGCTCTGTGTGCTGCCTACAAATCATGCATATTACACAAAATATGGCAACCAGATATGGCATGTCACCAAGGTAACAGTGGAAAAGAGCAGAGTACAAATGCCAAAAAAAAAAAAAAAACATACAGACAACGTAATCCTACATAATGACAATGTTCATCTAGATGCCTCGTGAGAACATAAGTACAATGACTAAAGTTCTGGGCAGTGCCAAAGATAATTGAGAGCACTGTTAAAACTCATTTGTAAGGATGCCTATGGAACATACATTTTTTTTTCTCACATGGAAGCATATCTCATTGTTTGTTATTTATTTAATCAGGAGCAAATAAATGAAACTCAGGAGTGGGGGTGGTTTCCAATTTGACACTGATTGATGCTAATTAAGCTGTAATCGTATACTTGTGTATTATTGTGTGCATCTGAGTGGAATACTGGCATGAGAGTCAATAGCAAGTGAGTATATGTAAGTGATTTAATTATTCTTTTGAACATGTTATTGGCAGCTTCTGCTCACACATGACTGAATAAGGAGAGGGCAAGTGGGCCTGAACTAACAAGAAGAACAAAGTATATTTTGCAGTCTGTACTGCATGAGTGAAATTAGAAATAAAAATCTGTTTCAGTGTTCAAAACACTGATCTTGCGAGGTTGGAAGGAGGAAAAGAAAGAAAAAAGAAAAGTTAAAGGTAGCAGAAACAACTGCATTTGCCCCTCCAACTTTTCAGAAACCATTAAACTAGCTTATGTGTGGATGCTGTAGACCAGAAACAAATTGAGCAATGTTCTCCGTGTGAAAGAACAGAGGGGTTTCAGAGAACACACCTCAAACTCTCTGGAGAAGGAGTTGTTGTTGTGAAGCTCTGCAACGTGTTTGACAAACTGTTTCACTGTGAGGGGATCATGCTCATCTGCAAGGATGGAGAGAAAACAGCTCATAAATGTAATTATCATTAATGTTTTGCATTTTGAAATGCATTTTTATTTTTGATGCATCCAGTCTTTTCTAATGGCATTTCCAAACAGAACATAAAACCAAAGTGTCAAAACAAAGCTACAAAATCTGTATGTACTGGTTATATACCAGATATACAACCTTTGTGGTTTAATATGTCTTCTTTAGGGTGGTGCTGTGGAAGAAATTACTCATATTTGCGGTAAAGGTCACTAACTGAATGGCTGAAAGCAGTTATAAAAAAATTACACTAATCAGATGAATATTCACCTTTTTTCTGCATTTTCAACCTACAGAGGTGGGAGTGTGATGAGATGTACCTGATCGACTCAACAAATGAGCAGGGGAGGTGGATATGACTCTAGGGGAAGTGCTGTCCTCTATGTAGAAATGAGCGGTCTGAAAACACTTTCTGTGGAGAAAAAGACACTCCTATGAAACACTAGTAACACCACAGATCAGTTTTCAAGCTGGGTAATGTCTCCCTCAGTAAGAAATGGTGGTACTGGGACTGTGGCCGTTAAATCCAAAATGTTGATGAAATACATACATTTAACACAAGTTAAAAATGATAGATATTGCTGTTGATAATTATCGCTTGTGGGTTTCCTCACATGAACTGCACGCTTCAGGTCCTTCCACAACATTTTTCTTGTGTTAAGGTCAGAAATATGAATGTTAATGTTAATTCCAAAACAATAACTTTGTTCTTATTTAGCCATTCGACTACTACTTTGGGTGTGCTTAGGGTCGCTATCATGCTACATGACCCACTTTCCCTTGAGATTCAGCTCAAATATACATTTACCTTGATTTCACTGCTATAAGTCAGAATTTATTGCTCCATCAATAATGGCATACAGTTCTGCCCCAGATGCAGAAAACAGACCCAAACCATGATACTACCAGCACCATGTTTCACAGATTGAATAAGGTTCTTATGCTGGAATGCAGTGTTCTCCTTTCTCCAAACACACTGTTTTCCTTTAGACCAGAAAGTTATATTTTGGTCTAGTCTATCCATAAATCATTTTCACAACAGGCTTCTGGCAGCAGCAATAGACGGGTAGCAACGGTCTTTTTAAAGAGCATTGGGTTTCTCCTCATAAACCTTCCACGCACAACATTGTTGTTCAGTGTTTTTCTGATAGTGGACCCATGAATATTAACATTAGCCAGTGTGAGAAAAGCCTGCAGTTACTTAGAAGTAAACCTGTGTTCTTACATTATGAACTACTACACTCCTTGCTCTTGGAGTGATCTTTGTTGGGCGATCACTCCTGTTTCGGTGTGTATTATGTTGTGTGATTACAGAGTCAAGCACACTTTGATGCTTACATTTATTGGCTGCATTAAGGTGCACCAATATTTCTAATTTTGGAATGAAAGGAAAAAACTTTTGCTGCCTGCTCATCCAAGACTTCTGCTATCAAAGTGATCAACAACCAAAAGCAGCAACAGCAAGCCGAGCTGTTTAACGACAAACACAAATTTTAACAGATACAATAAAAATAAACCTCAACACTCTTTTGAGTGTTGTTCTGAGCTGAGACTCTACTGTCATGTTTTTCTACTGTAATAATCTGAAGAAGCTTTTCCATCAAGAGGCCATTTTTTGTTTTTTTGTTATTTTCCAATTTAAAAAAAATAACACAAAGCAAAAAAAAACACATCTCCTTATGTTTGAGAATGAATTCTAAGCTTTAAAACAGAGAAAAAGATGTTCAATCTAATCCACAACCAGTCTTTAACAGGATCGCCCCAAAGAGATTCTGATTAACCTGAACTTGCGTTTGTGCGTAAAACCACTTTCTTGGAAGGGATTAGCGGCAACAACACTTTACAATGATGTCTCCACAGATTAATCACTAACATTTGAAGATGTCCCCTTGGCTCGCCTCAAGTGCGCAGCTGTGCACTACCCAAATGAGCACCATGTAAGTACGAAGGAACATGCAGCAGAACATGCCACATATTACCGCAATTCCACCACCCACCGCTGTGCTGACAAGACGCCAACACCACTCTTGCCTTGTCAGACATAATCATGTGCGGGCCCTTTCTTCAGCGCCGGCTCTGGTGCTCCCTGCGCTCCAGCACGGGGCCACAAACAACAGATCAGCATCTCAGAGACTTAATCACCAGCTTCCAGATTAGCAACTTAATCTGGCCCAATCCGCGCAGTGTAATAACATAAGTCAAGCATGAGGGACACGCCGACGAGACGAGAACCCTGGCAGGATGAGAAATGTACAGCCTCATGCGCTTGAACTGTTTACACAGCAGAGCAATGTACTTGATGGGATTGCAAAAGTTGCTTGTTTCACAGTTGAAAAAACATCATCAGGAAAAAAGACTCTCTTTGTGCTCTTTGCAGTTCTGTTGGGTTAAAACATCAGCATCTTGCTTAAACTGCACAGAGTCCTATTAAAAATGGTCTACCTATGCCATGTAGTTGGTTCATGTGCATATCCCACATATATTAAATGTAACTGTGAAAAAAATATTTTCTTGGCCTTAACCTTAACCTTAACCTGAGTAACCACAAAAATAACGGTTTCAACAAAATCTCAGTTTAGTTACAAGAAGAAAAAATATTTTCAACATTGAGTATGTTGATCTAATAAACTGTATACCAAATACTTTTGGACCATTCATGAAATGTCTTCACAGTCTGAAAGCATTATGAAGTGGGGCTGAAACAACAACAACAAAATATTAAAAAAAAAAACAAAAAAAACAAAAAAACAGAAAAAGAAGAAATGGAGCAGATTTAAAAAAAAAATGAAACATGCCTTTTCTAAAAGTAACTTATAAATTGACCAGGTATGTTAGGTATGTTTTTCTCTGGTTTTCTTACAAAATCTGGCCATTGTCTCCTCAAAAATGTAGGAAAACAAGCACACTTGTCATACAAACACACTTCTAGATGAAAGTCACTGACACAGTCAGTCATATAGAGTGACCTGTCCTGGTGAATGGTGTAGGCTGAGACTAAGGAAGGGTCAAGGAGATTAAATCACCCACCTCTGTAAACAGAATCTCGTGACCCACCCCTTTCAAAACCCTCCCTTACACATGAATCTTATTATGGATTAATAACAATATAATGTGGACCATCATCAGCAGTCTCTAGGGAAATTATTTTTGTTGTCGTAGTACATGAAACAAGCCATACTGTGAACTTAATATAAGTGTACACTGAATATACTCACACCAGGGAGGCATTTTCACACACTGAATTAATTTATCTATCAATACTAGCTTTAAATGTACTGTTATGTCACGGTGCATCAGTGTTATATGGCCAGGGATATTTTCATTTTGTCACACACAGTCCACAGCATGTCTAGAGAGTATATAGAGAGTGTATAGTTTATAGAACAGTATATGGAACTCACCTCCAGTAGATAAGAATGCCAACTAGTATGACAAGACAGAGGAAAGTGAGGGTAGAGACCACAGCCAGAGGAATTATAGCTTTCCTCTGACGCTCCACACTGCCTACAAGACCCACGCGAGACTCGTGACTACTGTTGCTGGCATCTACAAGCAAGAAAACAAGAAAAAGGCTTACATGAGAAAAGTGGTATATGCAGTCCTGGGGGACACATTACAGAACCTTATCATTCATTATCGTTCATGGAAGAAAATATGCAAAATGAAATGAATTAACCCACATTTTTTTCATAGCTCACACACAGAACCAACAATGAGACAAACAGTGGTTATTCATTCAAATAAAACATGAAACACTGTTAAATAATTTACAGGCAGAGTAAATTTTACTTGTTCATACTACTGAATTGTCATTTGCAAACCAGTGAAACATATGATTAGGTAAATGAGAAGAATAAGCCAAGAAATCCGACTTACCTCTTATCTTTAGCAAAATAAGCTGCTTGATTTAAAACATTCTTTCTCAGAGCAATGTGCAGTGTAGTATATAAATAGATGGGAGGAAAGTTATGGATCCTTTTATGCAAGTAATGGCAATGATGACTATACAAAAATAAACATGCATCTATATGGAGCAAGCATGATCTTCCCATTAAGACAGGACTATACTCAGAGCTCTCTATCGCTCGGAGCTCAGATTTCTTTGGGGGTTTTTTTAGTTGCATTTTAAATGTCCAGGGCAATGACATTACATATCACTATTTAATCTTTCATTAGAAAAGAATTAGCAAAAATCCTGCATTATGAGGCGGGCTAGTTGGCAGGTCAT
>JBBIGA010000126.1:11164019-11203514 GCA_037576975.1 Alestes dentex
ATATCACTATTTAATCTTTCATTAGAAAAGAATTAGCAAAAATCCTGCATTATGAGGCGGGCTAGTTGGCAGGTCATGATTCACAGCAGACAGACTTTTGACAGATTAGGAGTTAACCTAAGAATGACACGGCTCTGTCAGCACAACTCAAACACAATGGCACCAGCTGTCACTTACTAATGTGCCAGTGTTGGACCTCTGCTCCCCTCTATTGGACAAACCACAGCATGACTGGTGCATATATAAGGCAGCTAGTGTAAGATAACATAGTGGTCAACAGGGCTATGATTAACATATATATATACAGAAGTTATAATGTAAAAATTTAAACTAACGTGAGTCCACATTGGTTACAAAATCTCAGTTGATTACCGTTTGACTAAATACAGTTGGTAGCCAAGCCTTTCAGGGTTTTTAACACCAGCATCTAGAAGGGCATGCATGCTGATATCGCAGAAGAAAAGCACAAAAGACAATACACAACACAAAGGGTCAAGAATTAACGCAAGCAGTGTGATGATGGCTGTGGGATTGTTAGGGTGAGATGGCTAGTTAGGTTTTGGCTAATTTGTTAAATTTAACCACTTGAGACAGATCATATCAGTAGCTGCTATGTTATAAGTTATACAGAATGCCAGTTATTAGGGAATTTTAGTTTGAAGAGTAACACAGGCCATATTAGTCATCCTTTTTTCAAGAAGTTGAGGACAGAAGCTGACTCTAATCCAACAGGCTTCAATGGAACCTCTTGAGGAACAGAGCTGACGGCGGCAGTGTGAAGTTTTACCTTCCACCAGTTCTTCCTCTGAGTCCCTGTCTGCATGCTCTGGGATACTGAAATCTGAAGACGTCTCATTATCTGTGAGGCCTTCACCCGAGCCACTCTCTTCCTCCATACCTCCAAGGGCCCAGGGTGGGCTAGGGTGGACAGCAATGCTGCTTGTAGTGGCCTCACTCTCCTTCCCGCTCTCATTCTCAAAGTAGAAGGACGACGAGTGCTCTTCCTCCAGTTCCTCAGGCAGGGCCTCAGTTGGGGCTGCAGTTGATGTGAAGGGAGCTGAACTCCATTCTCCAGAAGCTGAGCTCTGGCCCCAGTCCTGGTCCACCACCCAGCCTGAGGCACTGCTATCAACAGGTCCTTCAGCAGAGTAGGTGGGCAAAGAGGAAGAGGTCTCTGGACCGGAAGTAGGCCACAGATTGGGTGGTTCCAAGGGAGTAGAAACACTTTTACTGTGTATGACGGCACCACTGGTGGCTGTAATAGAGAAGTGTAGGTCACTAGGAGGCTCAGTGGAAAACAGAGAAGGAGCCCCAGCGCACAGTTTCCAGTCTGCTGCACTGCACACTGGGGAAGTCCCCATGCTGGTGGAGGACAGAAATGAATGGAGGTCTACTAGGCTAGACAGGTCACCTGAAAAACCCTCCCAAGTAGAAGAAGTCTTTGAGGAGATAGGAGAGGCATGCAGAGAGAGGGAACTGAGGCAATGAGTGCAAGGGCCATCGCCACTCTGACTAAGAGTTACTGCAGAAGACTCCTCCGGCAGGCCAAGATTTCCAGTGAATGAAAGTGATGAGCTGAAGTCAGGAGTGTCTATCACCGAAGAGTAGCTGCTAGACAAAGCAAGTGAAGGCTGTAGAGACAGGAAAGTGCTGAAAGGCTTAGAGAAGTGAGTGGATTCAGACCACTCTAAAAGCGCAGAGTCAGTCAGCTCAGGTAAAGTGTGTAAAGGGACGGTACCAGAATTGCTACAGAGGGGCGGACTAGAGGTTGACCCAGACAACATGTCACCATCATCACCATCATCATCACCACAACCACCACTAGATACTGATTCTACAGCCCAACGAGGCACAGAGCTGGAGGAGGACTGGGTAAGGTAGGAAGGGAGGGATGTGACAATCTGCAGCCCCTCAGATGTCACTGGGGTAACAGGAGTGTACGGGACATCCCAGTCAGGGATGGGCGCAGACTCATACAACAAAGCGCTAGAGGAGGGAGGCGACACAGGACTGGCATGCAGGGTGTCAGATATAGAAGGTGCAGAGGGGGAGCTCTCACCCTTGGACACTGGCTGAGTGGTCTGCAAAAGGACAGCACTGAAGGCAGTGGTTGTTAGGAAAGGCACGCTGGGAGATGCAGGCTGCAGTGGGACCTCCGGGTGGATGAGGGAGGAGCTTGATGCTGCAGGGCTTTCAGAGAGGGAGGTAACTGTAGTAACAGTAACCATGCTTTCCCCATAGCCTTCTGAGCCAGTGACCTCCCCTTCAGTTGCAGCTGAAGTTGAAGCAGACTTCACAACAGAGGTGACAGTTTCTACTATAGGGTCTGTAAAACTGTATGTTCTGTTGTCACTCTCTGAGGCCAAGCTTGGTCCTGTGCTGCCACTGTAAGGTGACTCAGAAGGGAGTAAATCTGTTGGTGCTGTGCTTCCACTGTAATCTGACTCAGGAGCAAGGGAATCTGTCATTAAGGTAGCACTAGTGGTCATGTATGATGAGTGGGGAGTGTTCTTCACTGGGATGTCTATTGATGTTGTAGTAGTGGTTGTTGTTACAACAAAGACTGCAGGCCCTGGAGGGTCTGTTGTAGTAAGTCTGGGCCAGGCCGTGGTGGTTTGGACTGGATAGGGTGCCTTATTTAAGTCAGATCTGACCAAAAAGGGATTTGGTTGAGTTTCCTCCTGGGAGAGAAACAGGAAAACTGGGTGAGGTGCTGAAAAGGGTTGTATTTGAACTGATTATTCATAATGTAAACTAATATTATGTGATATTATGTACTTTCGTAGTTACCTCCTCTTCAAATTCAAAGGGATCAGGATCAGGGTCTGTTTCTGAAAGAAAAGCAAAATTACAATAAAACAATTAAAAGAGTATATTTGTCCCTCAATCAACTAAAAATGCAAAGAGATAACTAAACCTCCAATGACTGATTGATAAAACAGAATGCTTGTAACTACAACTCAAAGTGTTTAAGGCTAGATAAAATCTTAATTGGATAGAGTCATTATGCACTAGTGCCAGATAAAGTAAAGAGAAAGAAAATCTCTACGTTAATTAGATCATTCAGAAACAGCTGTTAAGGGAAGGTACACATACACAGATAAACACAGATACATGTGAAGGACAAACAAAACCAACCTGTGTTTATGACCAAAAATCTAAATTTAAGGTTACATGCTCTACCCCAGATTTCACTAGCAGGTCATCAGAGTGTAAATGAAGGACAGATTGTAATGCCGAAGACATAAAGCAAAAAAACTACATGTCAGCATTTATTTTAGTAGTTTTATTTTGTAGAATAGATGCTGTTGGTTCAAACAGTAGGTAAGAAACTCTTTTGAATAACAGGAGGGGGGAGAACTCCACACCAGCAAGTTTCAGGTCACACAGCAAAACAAACAGTAGGTCCAGGTCAGATGACAGGTTGATAATGACTATAGAAAAAAACAGCACAGGGGATGTTGAACACTCTCATGCACCAGAGCAGCTCCCCACACACAAGCAGAGAGACTAGACTCTTACTGAATCTTACCTGTTGAGTGGGAGCAACTGAATGACACAAAATGGAGAAATGACTCCAGCATTGTCATGATGCCAGCACCAGAATCATTTGTGAAGCAGGTCTTTAGGTCATTATGACATGCATACAGGGCACACCGAATATAGATGTAACACTAAAAGACAGTGATCTACGAATCACTGCTCTGTTCTGCAGGTGCAACAGTATGGTATATTTCACAGACAAAAATTATTATGAGTCATTAAACAACAAAATGCCAAGGGTGTATGGCATAGGACAAGGAAACACACACATTCATAAACACTGAAATATGATGCAAAAATTATTTAAGTAATACAGGTGAGTTTATTATAAATAGCAGTGATACAGATTCCCGACATTTCCGATTACAAATGTACAGCTAATACACTGCTGTGAGAAAAATGTCAAACTGTCTCTGTAAAAAGGGATGAATATAATAACAAATGAGAAAACATTAACTTCCTTAGAAGTAAAAATCTGCATAGAAAGCACTGAAAAGCACATAAAAATTGATGAAAAACATAACAACGTGGCAAAAAGCACACAGTACACTGTGTACATTAAATATTTAATTTCTCAGTACAAAAAGAAGATCAATCAGAATGCACAGAAAGAGGAGGAACAAAAGCTGGTGTACGTGATAAAAGACGGAAAAGGGGGCAAAGATGTCAAAGAACTTTCATCAAAAGGAAAAGTGACCTGACAGAAGACCAACAGAGGACTGACAAAAATCAGTTGAGAGCCATTGATTAGAGAAACTAAACAAGTTTTTAAAAACCCTGGCACACACTTGGCAGCTCAGTGGTGGTGATTTACTGTGCATTTGAACAGATACTAAAGAATGTGTGCAATTTAATCTCAAAAAGTATTAATTTCTGTACATTTTCAACAGGAACTTCTTACTGCTCTATTCAACTGAAACCCTAATGTCACACTGGACATGATACTCATGTAATCAATGGTGCAGTTAATATGAATCTAACAAGTTTGCCAGTACTAAAATAGCACACAACAGTGTTGCTGTATCAGTCAAGTGGATGACATTTAAACATGCTAACTAGCGCTGGTCTTTCAAACAACACACCACTATCTACACAGGGAGCTGGTTTGCAAAGGATCAACCTATAGTATGAAGTTTCTGCATATTGTAGTTTTTCCTAGATTTTTAATTAACAGAACTAAGAGTAAGGTAACTCAGTTTCCACGGAGACGGGGGCGGCGAGCACGAGTGGTCTTACCAGGGTCATTCACGGGCATGTCCACTATCAGCTGCTCACTCATGCGGCCATTAAGACCATTAGTGCACACGGCCACCACCTGCACCATGTAGCTGGTGTTAGCTGCCAGATCTTGGATGATGGCTCCCTATAAAGGCAAATAAAACACAAGATTATCCCAGATCTAAGAGTTATCTGCATCATGAACGTGCAGTAATGCAGTTTTTATCATGTAAGTGATAGAAATATATAAAATCAATTATATGTATTAAACCACTGTGCAAAACTAGCTAAACTACTCAGCTTTAATTATTTCTTTTAACTAGCAAAGTGTTTAGTTTAACAACCAAAGAAACAACAATTGTGCAAAGAGTAGAAGTGTTAAAGAGTTGCCTTGTCAAGTAATAGTTACATTATTTTTCAGACACTGTATTACAGTGTCTGAAAAATAATTACATTTTTAAATAAGTATTAGTTTGTGTGCAGTTTATTTACCACATCCTGATCTCCATCAGTGAGGTATTCGAGAGTGGGAGGGTCATCCTCTTGTGTCTGCCGGTAGGTGACAGAGTATTTCTCTATGTTGGCATCGTATACAGCCCGCGGCCTCTCCCAAATCACCAGGAGACTTGTGTAATTGTGCGGATACGCTTGCACATTCTCCGGCTCTGAGCTACAAACTGCAAAAGGCCAGCAGACACACTTTAACCATCATATTTACATAGTAACAGGCATATTATACTGCAAAAACAAAGTTTTGATTTGGCTGCTGTGTTTTTAGAGGATTTTTACCAAGAACAATGTGGTTCTCGGGTTAAAAGCTGTCTTGTACTAAAATCCATCAAAAGTATAATGATTAATACATTATTATCCCATACGCATATGCATTCAGTATGATGTCACTTTTCTCAGCACATTCGCACAAACAGATATGTTTTTCATTCATTTCCCTCCTTCACTCATTGTTGGTCCTAGCACAGGATGACCTTATCATGGGGGGGCGTTCTTCACCATCTGTGCTCAGTGTCTGAGTCTAAGAACCTCCGAAATAAACAGCGCTCAGACACACTGATAGGACCAGATTAAGGCAGATTAGACTGATCCACCTATTACTCTAACAAAAATGCTGATTTGTTCAGTCACTTTTAAAGCTGTTAACAAATGTAGTAAACTGTGAAGCATATTCAACTCTGATAACTGAATTATTCATTACTGCCTTGTCATACATGAGAAATGCAAGAGAACATCCAATAAACACAAACGGGTTCACTAGTGGAAATAATATCCACCTTCAACACCAGAGGGCAGAATGTGGCTGCCCAGTAAATCAGCTTGAAAGTTAACCATTATTGTTCCAGCTGTGAGACACAAACTACAACATGATAAATCTTTCTATTATCTGACACTACGATTCAAAATTTGCACAGTGCACAACTGCTGTGGGAACTCCTATAGTTCCTGTATAGGAATGTGTACAGTTTCTCGAACTTACAAACAGACATTTCCATACTGTAAGTAATCAATGATAAGATCATTAAAACTGCAGTGCTGAAACTAGTGCTGAAACTCCTGCCAATTTATATCCTGCTAGCTCAACTGTTTGCATTAAGAAGTAACCAGTCTAATGACATTCTGTTACATTTTGTTTTTGGGTTTTTTTGGGTCTCAGTAAAAACCTTTCTTGGCCAAAATCATATGTTTGGTAGAAGAGGCACCAAATGTTCTACATTCACCATATTCAGTGTTTAAGTACAGGTTCTGTTATTCTGACATGTGAAGAGCCTCCCACGCTTCACTGAAGCCTCCAGCAGGGGTATCTAAAATAGGACACTGCCATGGCACTGCTGGTTTTTCCCTCTCTCTGGTGTGGAAACACCGAGGGCAAACCAGTCCGCATTATGAACACCAGTACAGTCCAAACAACACACAAATTCACACAATGAGGTTAATAGGACACTACTCCAATAGACTGTACTGCAGTACTAGCATCTGTATTCTCTTTTCCACTGTAGGGCCTTCCATCTAAATGTATTTACCAGCAATAACACACTGTTATTAGTTCATGGAAATTGTTGTGAAATGTGAAAATGAAAACAGGACAAATACAGCATTCTGTAGAACACTCATTCAATCAACATGAAAAAGAAATGCAAGCAGGTCATGATAAAAAACTGCTTGTAAATAGGTCAGATAATTAATTCCGTTCACAGAAAAGCTGAAAGCCTTAAGGACAGATTTACCATTAAAATAAAAGCCTCATGTCTTGGTTGATTGGAAAGTGTTAAATGTATTAATTCTACGTGATCAACAGATTGTGAAGTTTGTTCGAAATAAAGAGCCCAATGTGAAGTGTTAGCAGAGTATAGGTTTGCACGTGTTGATGTGTACTATAATACATACCGGGTGTGAGGAGCTCTTCCGTGCCGGTATATGAAGAGAAGACTTGGCCCATAAACTGAGACTGCTGTTCTCTGTAGTTGTTCTGGAGATAATCCATCAGCATCACATAGCCAGCCTGCTGCATAGTCATCACCTCACAGAACGTCTCCAACTGCACCAACACAACAGAAAACATGTGACGATGTGTTTACAGGAAACATCTGAAATAGACTAGGAATTCTGTTAAAATATTATTATCATAATGTTAGACATTTAGGCTAATCTATAGAAATTAAGAAAACCAGGTTGGCTTCATAGGGGATTGTGTTGAGGCTTTTCATAGAGGAATTTTGTAACCAAATCCAAAACTGGAACTTTAACACATATTTTTGCATCGCAAGTAGAACATTTTTTTTTTTTCAGAAGTTCAGTGATGAAATACAGTGGATCTGCCATCTAATCTAAAAAAAAAAGGAATCAAGTGTCTTTAGAGCCTAATGTAAAGGCATGTTTGGTTTCTGATATTTCCCTCCGTAGTTTTGCACTTAAGTTAAGAAGCTAACAAGGAATCAAAGGTTATACCCACCATTTAGCATCAAGTAAACAACATGTCTGGATCTACAGGCTTGCCTCAAACCACATATATGTTTTTAAGTAATCTCAAACAGATTAGTTCATGAGCTTTCCAAACTACCATATGACACACTGGTATTTATAAAAATGGACAGAAGTGATATGTATAGATTAAACAGCACAGACAAAATTCAGTTTTCAAGATGGCATGCATACTTTTATCCACTTTTACAGATAACAGTATGTCATGCAATATCAGACACCACATACATGTGTTGGTATTACTTAACTCAACACTTAGACGAGTGTGTGCTGATTCAGGTCCACACTTTGTACAGTGCATATAAGCTTTGATGATTCATAGCTACATTATCCTAATAGCTTCAGTGTAAAAGACACACACATTTACAGTAATGCATTTGGAAGAGGCTCTTTTCCAAAGTGATTTAAAATCAAATCATGTTACAAATATAATCGAATGTAGCATTTGGAGTCTTGCCCAAGAATCATATTTATCTGGGGGTGGAACTGAACCCCAGTCTCCTGCTTGGAGGGCTGTCGTATTGTCCACTATGTCACACCAAACATGTCTCAGCTGATCAGAATTTGATTTTTTGGCTAAACTGTTGCTTCATTTTCAGGTTGAAGCAACTTTCTACAGCTTATGCCACAATTCCCTTGTAATACTGTTGCTGCAGTATGATGTTTTGTAACGCAAAGGAGAAACCTTTTTTTCTGGATCCAAGATTCATTATTTGAGAATGTGGTTTAGTGAAAAGGACATATGGGAAAAGTACAGAAAAGAAGAAAGGAAAAATTAGGTTGTGCTCCTCTTCTGTAGTATTTAATGAAAACCAGAACACTGTTTGTATCTGTAGGCCCAGCTTGACTGGACCTACTTAGGCACTGACTTTTTCAAAAAGTAACAACCATCAACAATGTTCTTCATTATACTCAAGCTTCCAGCCCACTCTGGAGGTAATGTGTCTGAGACAAAGTTTGTGTCATTATATGCTACGATGTTTAGGTTTGAATGAGTCAAACCACCTGTGTTTGTATTTCTTTTTCCCAAAGCTTTCAGGCATTCAGCACTCATCTCATTTAACAACACCCTCTACCTACTTGGAACTTACTTAAGGAAAATGGCCTGAGGTCTAAATGACACACAGCAGAAAAAGTCTTAAAGCATTCACGTTCTTTTGATGTGGGCAACTTTACCCTTGCTCACTCCCATTCCGGCTTAATTACAGCCTTCTTTTGAATGTTAGACACGCTAATGTCACTTTACAAATGTCAAACAAAAGCACTGAAACGATTTGTGTTGTCTGAAAGCCAGTGAAACAGTTGTCATAAAGGTAGACATATAAAACAAATGTGAATAAATCATAAATATTAATGTATTAATATAGTTTTTCCAGTATTTATTGTAGTCAGCTGCTTTGGCAAAGAATATTAATAACAAATGTTCAACTAAAACAGTTCATAAGGCTTTTATTGTTTATTTCCGAACTAGTATGCATGTGCACAAAATATTATCAAAGTATCTCTTACCATGGCTAACTTCAAACCTGTCAAGCTGTCATCAGATGTATCAAAATGACAAGCTTCAGCATTATGATGCTGACAAACAAAACGCATACTCACAAACTTACAGTCACACCCATATTGTTGTCTCTCTGTTGATCTGGCGTGTTCCGACTTGTATACAATGGTAAAGGTAATTGTTCTAGCTTGTTTTTAGAGAATATGTAAATGCAACAGACACTTAATAACGAGATAAAATGTATCATAGCATCAGGATCCATCAGTGTACAGGTGGCAATTCATCACTTTTGAAATATTAGAATTCTAAACAATATTCAAAAGTATGTGGTGATTTAGGGCTACAACAAAATTCTCAAATGTGTGACAACCTGTTGAAAGAATTCACATGGTAAAATTTTGAGTTTATAGACCTTGTATGTTTCTTTAAAATGGAACCCTGACAAACTATTTCTTAAAATATTGTTGCATTGACGTACCTTATTAAGCCCACCATCTATTATAAACCTTATTATTAGTTATACATATATTATTTCAAAATGATATTTAAACAATAATATTGTGTTCATGTCTCTGCTATGCCTGTTGGTCATTAATTCCCTCTTTTACTTTTAGCTTTTGGTCCGTAATTAATGTGGCCACATTAAGCATTTCAATTTGTTTATCATTTTCATGGTAAAAATAAGTGAAATCATTTGAATATCTTAGTACCAAATATCCTATAATGACAACATGATGATCTTTATTATTCTATATTTTGGATGGAAGCTTAGTCTACTAACTGGATTTTGTCTCACAAGCATTTCCTAATGCATAATATTCAAACTGATTTATCCAACATTAACACCACTAATAAATAACTCTCAACATCTGTAGGGTGTGTGTAACACAGTAAGACTCTCCTGCTCACCTGTGCCTCAGAGATAGTTGCAGTGTTCTTAAAGACAATCCACTCGACAGTCTCAGAGCAAGGAGGGGAGGTGAGAGAGCCATTATAGATGAAGTATTTCTCAGTGGAGTTGGGCAAAAGGCCTTGCAGGGTAAATGGAGACACACTGCCAGTCTTCCCTGAATAAAGGAGGGCACATAATAGCTTAGTGTCATTTTTCATAAGTGCATAATTCATGGTGGAGTATTGTTTGATGAGTAGCAGATCACATGAGTTGATGGTCATAAGGATATATGATATGGCAGCTAAATTATGCCCCCCCCAGAAAAACATAATAGACATGAAAGATTCTGAAGACTGTGATAATCTAAGGGTGAATACAATCTAGAGAGAAACCAACTCTAGGTAACAATGTGAATGCAAATGACAATGCCACCTCCTGAATGGCAGTTTGAGACTCCAGTAAGTGCCGTATTACCATTTTTTAAAAATGTGCTGATTTAAATTGTTCATACCATGTCTGCTGACACTGTTGACCGCATCAATGATGGCTGCATAGTTCTCATTATCTTCAACACTCGTCTGTGAAAGATAAGACATCTCTACATTTTAAAATGTCAACTAGTGATAAAAGACAGTTGTATAACAGTAATATACTGACATTGTCTCTGTCAAAGCATCATAACTCTTAGTTTTTAAGTTATGGTACTTTACATAAAAGAAAGATTAAAATTCAAACTTTAATTAAAACAAAAAACTTTGCTGCTGCTATTTCAGAACCCTGTATAATTCAATTTTTCTTTTTTTTACAAGGCTTGACAAAATCACCTGCTTTTCACATCATATGAATATTTCATGACAAACTGACTAATAGAAATATTCCAGAATTACAAACTTACGCTGTAAAGTATTCAGAGAGACAAATTATGTAATGATACAACACAATATAAGTATACTGTCTGCAACAATTTAAATTCTGTAGTACTTCATTTCTTTACATGATACAGGTCCCTACTGTTGTCATCTCCTGTTGGAGCCTTCCCTTTAGCAGTAGCTCAGAGAGCTTACTGTAATTATCCTAAGCATCAAAAGCAGTAAGGACAGAGGGGAACCCTCAGGGCCTTCTAGGCTTTAAGAAGGCCTAATGCTTTAAATGTTGAGGGTAATTACACCAAGCATACTAAACTAAATATCACTTTTAGTACATTTTTAGTCAGCAGAATTATTTTTCTGTTTATTCGCATAAGTGCTCTTATTTTATTAATAAGAATTGCTTCTTAAACTGACAGAAAATGTTTGTTCTTTGTGGAATGTAGGTAGATATAGTTAAATGAGCTCTCAAACTTGAACAGCTGGATTGTCCTGAACAAGTCCTGACATGTCAGATTATCCAGATATTCAATGTTTGGCACAGAATTTGAATTGTCACTCTAGGACTTCTGGAAGTCTTAAGCCCTGTTCATACCTAGCATTAATGTGCATCTTGAGTGATCTGACCAAAACGAATGACCAAAATGCATCACCATTTACACCTGACGCTTTGAATGTGTCTCCAGTGGTCACATGTGATCAGATTTTTTACATAACTTCTGCTGGAGGAGGAGGCCTGTGCATATTTACCATGTCACTCTAACACTGCATTCGTTTTGAGACAGAAAGGTTGCTGCTCATGTTCCATTATTCTTGCATTAAGTAACTCAGTTTGTAGGACACTTCCAAACAGTCTCAAAATTGTTATGAATTTTAAGGTTGGGCAGTGACAGTGGAAATATTCGGTTCTGTCAAAGGTGATGTTTTAGCATTCAAATTACAAATGTTATGTGGTTATACACATCCCAAAGCACCTCCACAGGTGGTTTAAGTGATCAGATTATAATGAATTTCCAAGTTGGATTTACGATGTTCACAGGTTGACATAGTGCTGGCCACCTATGACTGGAGACAGGTATGAACTAGACTTTTATAGCAACACTAAGAGAAATTAGCATTGTCTGAGAGATTTTGATATTTCTGAACTAAACTGAATGTATAGTTCTAAAAGTCAAGGTTTGCCACCGAATAAGAAAGACCCAAAACACAATTTCCCACCAATCCCTTATTTAAGCACTCTCTTAAAGGGATTTAAATACTGCTCCCATTCCAACTCACATCTTTCCCAAATACATTATGTGTATGACACAGAATACTGTTTAGAAATAGATATCAATACAAACTCAACAATGATCAACATGTGCACTCTCCAGGCAATTTACACATGTACACACAAGCTTACTCCATACCTCGAGAGACACCATGTGTACTCTAAACAGTTGGGTTCCTCCAAAGAGATAACATGTTCACACAGGCCACAAACTCATCCTAATACATGAATACACAGAATAAACTCGGGGTCTACCACACACACCGGAATAGCCTACTGCCCACACACGCCTGCATGTTATTTTCCCACGTGAGAAAAAAAAAAAATGTGCAAGTGTAATGATAATTCCTCTTCATCCCCACCCAAACTGAAGTCCAACCTTCAGGTGAATCCATGGGGAGGAGAAAGTGTTGCTGTTTAGAAAAACTGCTATAGATGAGCCTTAAGTATTTCCTTGCTTACGTGTCCTTTACAGCACAGAGGCCAAAAAGATCACCTTCAACTTTTTTTAAAACAAGGAAACAGACAGAAATGTTAATATCTGCATTGTTGCTTTTGTAACAAAAAAGAGTTTTGAGGTTCAAGGTTTTGATATGACAATGACAGTAGGCTTCCTGAGGCATTTACACAGTCACAGACTTACAAACACACACACACATACACACACACACACACACACACACACACACACACACATATCCAGACTTTCAGAGCATCATTGACACCCACCTCAATCAACACAGCAAGAGCAGTAATTTTTCCTCCATCTCTCAACGCTGCATCAATAGAGCTCTGATGGGCTTCATAACAATATATCTGCATCTGCATGCACATTTAATACATGTAATCGTCATTATACACATACACAGGCTTTTGCAGTTTACAAATTGCCATCTTTATGTAATATAAGTCTTTGTGGATATGTAGGCTTTTAGAAATTATCATTTTTGTTGTGCCTCTATGATAGAATAGCACACTTCAAAACAACCTCTATCCATATAGAAGTAATGGAATGAAAAAAATGTTCCTCGAGGGCCTTGGAGCAGCACAGAAAACAAGCTAAGCTGTGTATGTGAGTGTGAAAACTGACTGATGAGTACAAGTAAAGCTGTGTACAAGTAAATAGTGTTACACACTAGGGCTCAACCAATATATCAGTTGGCCTATACTAGTAAACCAATATTAAGTCTTTTTACAGATTTATTAGAATTTAGATAAGACAATGTAGTACCCTGCAACAATAAAATGTAAATGGTACATATAGCATATGGGGGGTTTGAACATGGTGTGAAGAGAGGGTGCTCTTACCTCCAGGGGGAATTTGACTCCACTGAGGCCATGCTCAGAGCCATCAGAAGACGCATTGCAACGACCCCAGTGAAAGGTGATTCGGCCCACCTTAAACCTGGACCTCAATCCCCCTCCACTTATGTAGAAATCACCATCCACATCTATTGCCACTGGAGAAAGCAACAGACTGTACTTTACTGCTACTGTTAAATGCATCAAGGGTGTTCCAGGTTCCAGCCGTGAAAAATACTGGGTCATACAGTACAGCCTGATGATGCTTTTAACTAGAGCACCTTTACTGCACATAATTAAAAGTAATATGAACTGTACTGCAAATGTATTGCAAGGTTTTCTACATTAAGTTACGTTATACATTCGAATCTTTACATTCTAATTCATAACATCACACTTCATGCTCAGATACTGAGTAACAGCACACCTGTCTTGCCATCATTCTTCATTGTCGTTGACTCATTGGTTACCTTCTCCCAGCCCTCTAACCTCAGCTTCTGGAATTGAACTTTCACCTGCGCCAGACTCTCCTCGATGTTTATTGGTGACTGTTTGGCATTGTTGCATGATGGGTATTTCTTGGCCCAGTTGTTTTGGTTTAGAGTCCCTAAAGGAGGATAAACACTGTTAGTTGTACAATAAATAAGGTAACTTAAAGAAAAAACATTTCACACCGAACCCAAGTTCTGATGAGACAGCAAGATACAAACACACACAAAAACACACCCTCACACTCACTCAGGTATATTATTAGACACAGAGTAATATGCGCTAAAATAGATAATTAGTCTGGGTTTTCTCAAGGGACGTGTCTTTAACACGAGGACAAAGCTGATGAATGAGGTCATCCTTAGTTCTGGGTCATAGCCATTAGCATGTCAATAGCTGATAAACAGTAAAGTAGAGCAGAGCAGTGCAGTGAATACTACAACATCATCTCATATCTTTCAACTATTTCAGCTCATCTCATAACATATTACATAAGAGATTGTTAAAAAATATATCGATGAACTGTAGAACATACAGTGGATGTTTGTATACTGTCTTATGCATAAGCTGTGTGCGTGATTTTGTGTTGTGTAGGCAATGGGCATTTTATGTATGACAGCACTCCAACACTGTACTTTTTTTAGGCCACTATTCACATTTACATAGATTTGTGACATTAACTATGCGATTATAAATAAAGGTCAGATTTTTTTAGTCTTGTCTTGGTGCTTTTACTGAAGCTTGTGTTCAGATGACTGATCAGAGGTTTTTCCACAAACTTGTGGAGTTCATGCCAGCTCAAGTGCACACTGGCATTAAAGCAAAAGAGGTATTACTAAATACTAAGGAATTCTTAAATTTGACAGACTGTCTGGGGACACACGGTATGTGACAAACAGAAGCGCGCACTGAAGGCTCAATAAGCACTGTTGTGGTTCACTACTGCTCAGCTAATTACAGGCCTGACAAGCTGAACTACTGCCAGTTGCAGATTTGCTGGAGCAAAGGCCAGTTAAACCCTCTTCTTTCATTTCTATTAGCCATGTTACCTGTTTTCCTGTAGTATATACTAAGAAGAGGAATGAGAGAAAATGTACGGTATTTTTTATAAGGCTCCACACACAGTGTGACTGTATTTGGTTCATTCTGTAGTTTTCTCTCCTCTTCTCCCTAAGGATTGTGAAAGTAAACATGTAAACAGGAGTGCTGGATGCTGGAAAGGATAAAAAGGAAAAGCTTATTTAAGCCATTATTTTCTCTGTCCTTGTCATAAACATTTATAGGCTATAATGAGCTACCTGCTTTTCTAAAGGCCTTCATCCTGTTTTTGAAGCTGGAATCACATGAAAGTACTCTCTGAAAGGGGTATTTTAAATTAGGGAGAGAATTTGATATGTGTGTTGCAGAGCCAACACTGATAAAAGAGAGCTTTCTCCACTCACACACACTGTCCACCCTTTCCCAAATGTCCTATCACACACATTCACCCAGTGACGCCAGCTCTAAACGCACACACCTCCATCAACCATTAAGCAGGAATGCAACAGCTTTGCCTAAGACATTAAAGGAGATACCACGAAAAACCACTGCATGCTTTTAACATCTAATACATAAAATGTTTATTACTTTTTTACACACTGATGGACTCTGGAACTTTGTCAGAGATGTTTTAAGCTATTTAAATAAAATGTAACCCCGTGATAGTGCATGAAAACATTATATCTACTGAAACAAACATGATTTATTGATGTATGAGATTTTGTGATGTTTAATATCATACAAAGCATTTAATATAATGAAATTAGCAATGTAACATTTTCAAATACTATTCAGGAACACACAACATAATCTCTTTGCCAGTGCACTTTCTTTATATCAGACTAAGGTTCCACTCAGAGTCAGATGTCCAAAGACTGAGGACGGGAGCTAACAGAGACTGACCAGTCCTTAAAAGCTCTCTTTCTCTCTGTCACTACCCGCTCCCCACTTTTCAGGCTGAGAGCACATAACCATATGAGGAATGATGTCAGGCAGTAAGTTGGTTTGAGCACAACACGCCATTTACCCCCAGCTGCATATGACTTTTAGTGCTGTGTTCTAACAAGGCTCTAGCCTTTTTCCTGCCACTTTCACTCCATTACAGAGAGACCAGCAGCTGCCAGCTAAGTTCATTAAAATTAGCCTCGGGGAATTGATTGAATCAGAAGAGTTTACGGGTGATCTTGGAGTTATGCAATAAGGCACAGAAGCGGGTCAGTTAGAGGGGAGGAGGAGCTGGCATTCGGGCCAGTGCTGCTGAACAATGTCCCATCTGCCTGGACGCTTGTCTGCATACTGGGCACAATAATGTCCTCTTTGTCATGCCAACCGCATGTCACCCAGACCTTGTTTGTTGTGACGCGGAAAAGATGAGAGGCTAGAGAGAGCGAGAGAGAATGAGAGAGAGAGAGAATGAGAGAGAGAAAGTATGAGAGAGAGAGAGAGAGAGAGAGAGAGAGAGAGAATGGAAGAGAGGGAGTGAGAGAATGAGAGAGAGAGATAAAATGGAAGAGACGGAGTGAGAGAATGAGAGAAAGAGAGCGTGAGTGAGAGAGAGAAAATAAAGCAATGAGAGCAAAAGAATTTTAGCCTCACAAAACCTAAGCTAACAACAGTAAGTTACTGCTTTGAGTGACAGCAGAGGATATGCAGGTATGAATTTAAGTGAGACACTCTTCTATGGTTAACTGCAAAGACCCCAGTGACTCAACACTTGTTACAAACTACCTGAAAAACAAACATATATCATTAATACACGGAAAGCCAGAGGAAGGAGCAATAAATTACATTTTATTTTGGTTTTATTACTATTGCTTTTGTTTATTTTGGTTTTATTATTGTTGCTTTTGTTTTTATTGTTTTTATTGTTTTTCACTGTAAATTCACACTTTACATGCAGGTTCCTTGAACTTTAAAAAGGTTTTTCAAACTCATACATCTCATTTACAAAAATAGTTCTTTTAAGAGTAATAAAATAACTAAAAAATAACTTATTCTGTGGCATCACACAAACAACCCTTCCTGGAAGCTTTATTTATAGGAGTGTGTACAAAGACTTTCATTAGAGTTTTAAACAGGTCTTACTGGTTTATTGTCTGGACAGGCAATCGATAAATGTGTTATTCAATAGAACAATGTGTTAGACCGGTGGTGGGTCACAGCACTGTAAAAAATTTGGCTCATTAAACGCATCTGGTTCAACTCACCAGGTTATTAGAAAGGTCTTAATGAGTTGAATTTAGGGTGTTTCAGGTAGACAGAAGCCTTGGTCCACCCCAGCCCAACTTGTTTAATCTGAAATATTGCAACGCTAAGTCGTACTATGCTGTACTGACTTCACATCCCTGATAGTAAGCCACATACACAATTATTAAATGATTTAGTTCAGCAGTAAAAAAAATCAGAAAGAAAAACAGAGCAGATTTTTAAATCTGGCCTACTTTTCAAAGCAGAGCCGATTGAGAAAAGGGGGAATTCTCCATGGTGCTAAAATGAGAGGAGAAGATCAGAAAGAGGAAGAAATTGTGACACAGATATTATTTAATGCTGAAAACATGGACTTTTTGGCAGAGGTAAATGGAAACGGCACGCTTAGATCCTGAAGTCATTGGTAGCTCAGCCAGAGACATTAAGTAGACGCTTGTGGGATGGCATTTCGAGTGTAGAGGCTTCAGAGAAACTGAGGCTGTGTTATTGTGAAAAAGAGATCAAACCTATGCATGGACAAGCGAATGCATCTGTGGCTTGTGCTGTACACTACAGGTTCTTAGCAGAGTCCCAGAGAGTCCATAAGTTGTGTTCGAACACTCATGGGGCATTAAGAAGCTCTTTTATACATAATTATAATGCTTTGTGACCTGTAGCTACCGCATTACTGTAATAGGCAGTGAATAGGGGTAACCAGCTAAACAGAACAAAGACAACACCATGGTCCACAAAAGCACAAATTCAAAAAGGCACTCAGACAAAAGCAGGCTGGCCATGACAAGTTAGGACTGATGAAGTTGCCCCATTTAAAGGATAAGGAAGAGTCTAATCAGTTGTATTATGTGGCGCATGCACCAACAAGAAGTTGGTGAGCTCTGCCTGCTGTTGCATGACAGCGGTCAGTGTAGGTGCACGTCTCCCCACACTGACTTCTTGTCCGCTCATAAAGAAACACTCAAATTCCAGATATCATCACACCTCAGTATCACTTACCCGCATATGACCAGTCTATGTTTTCTGCGAGCTTCTTTTGTGATCTGAATCCATAGGCTTGTGACACTTCCACTGAAAAAAAACAGAAGAGATGTCTTTCAGTTTCAGCAAATAACATAGTGAATCATGTAATTTGTCTTAATGTTGTGCACCATCAGTCTAGTGTGCAAGTAATATTGATGCTGAATGCAATGTTTACATCTGAAATGTTGTAGAAAGCAAGAGAAAGTCATGGTTTAATGTGATGAACCTAGACACAAGAAGAGCAGGGAGGGGCAAGCCGGTTCACCAGGAATGACTTTCCTCCAGAAAGATGCTTTTACCTAATTCAAGTGATGTAATATTCCATAATGACCTTCCACCTCACAACATGGCTTTGATATCAGGCAGAGATGCTGATTTGTGTGTGAATACAAGACAGCTTTTGCATCAAATCAAAGATTAATGACCTCTAATGTGTATCATCCTCTTTAGCAGTATTTAGTAATCTGCCATGACAGTATTCAGCAAAAGATGCAAATGTATCTTGATCATTTTAAATTCATAAACGCTTTGCCTAGTAAATGTTGATAGTATTAGTCATACATTGGTGATAACATGCACCAAAATAATATAGCCTTTAAACTACAATATTAAACTTCAGCTCTATGTTTATGTCTTTATGAAGATACAGTCTAGGATATTTCACCTTAATTTTGCAATTCAAAATATTCTAAAACCTTCTGTTGGTGATTTTCAGGTTTAAAAGAAATAAATCTAATTTTTGTATATGGTGTCATATTACTGACCACTGCTACATTAAAAATAAGATCACGGTAAAAGGGCTGTATTAGTGACTATATAACCATAAGAAGTGTTCACTCACTGCAGATATGGACGAATTGTTAAAGATCATCCCTATAGTCCACCTGTGTGCATGTGAGAGTATCCATACTGAACGTAAGCACATGAGTGAATTCCATTTGAAAGGTATTTCCCTCAGGACCTTTCACCCTTTCTCTCTTTAGTGCTCTGCCTGGTGGTTTAATTCATGCCTGTCTGTAGTAAACCATTACACATTTTCAAAGGGTCACCTCCCACTGCTTCAGAGCCAGAGGTTAAAAGTTCCCTAACACAACACTTGCCTATCCATCATTCTGTTGATCCATCATTTCACCTCTGGTAAAAAGTCCTCTGAAGAAAAAGGCCAGAACTTCCTCTTCCTCTCTCTGGCCATCAGCTACTACAAGATAAACCTGCTTCTATAAGAACTGCATTAATAAACCTGAAACAAAGTGCTACTTCACTTTATCATGTCTTCCAGATCTCACTGTCTACAGGAAATCAAGATGTTATTTAGATGTTCTGAGGGGATTTTTTTTTTAAATCAGAGCTCTGAGTAAGTGCTTAAACCGAGAAGGGACACAGGCAGCTGCAGGGAATGGAGAAAATAAATGCAAACAGCCTTCCTTGTGATGCTCTAATTTCCACATGATTAGCGTTTGCTGCTGCTATATGGGCCAGGTCTTTGACCCATAGCTGTCAGTTGTCTAAGTGTGTCAATTTTAGTTTTAGGAGTCCAATAATAACAACTCAGTGAAATCAGAGGGAGTCATATCTTTTAAATATAAAAAACACATATAAATAAACACATAACATAACCTAAAACAGGTGAACAGCATGAAATAACTGACAAAAGTTCCTTTAGGGGCAGATTGTATGTCTGGTTGATGCTTCAAAATAGCATCATGTTCCTTATGTAGCATTTAGCATAATTGGTGCTTTATCAGCAGAATTTCTGCAGGGACCAATAAATCTGTGAAATTTGACTATATAAGATGATTTGAGAGGCTAAATGTTATATCAGACAGAGCCTACTCACGGTCTGAGCAATCCTGATCAAATCAACATTTTCCCTAGTGGGCTGTTACCCACTGTGTCACCACCTTTTGAGTTACCAAGCCTTAACTGTCTTACCATTTTCAACTGTAGCTTCATTGTGTGAGGCAAAACGAACAGTTCAAATAACACTTCACATCACCTTTAAACCCCTTGTCTCATCAGCAAGTATCTCCCACACCAGACTATGCTAATGTCCTCTTTTCCCACATAAAAGAGCAGTCCCCAGAGAGGACCCCTCTCCTTTGGGTGAAGGAAAACAATGTAAGAAACAATGGCCTTGACATGAAAGACTTCTTTTGTACTAGACCTAGATGGACAGGGGAAGATACATTACAGTGAAAAGGTGAGCCAAAGGGACCTACCTACATATCCAGTATCAACAGAGGATTATGCTTGTGGCTTGTCTTACTGTTAGCTTTGTGTGACAAACAACAGGCCCCAGCCCCTACTGGATTGTCTGTGCACCTGTGTGACTGCTCAAACACATCTAGACACATTAAATGTTGAATTAATCTTCAACATCCGCCTTATGCAATCAAGTTCTGTAAAAAGACCTCTAAGATTCCTTTATGTGTTGGAGAATTGAGTTGTCCTATGCTATACACTCTTTAAAAATACATTGGTTTTAGCCATTGTGTTCTAAAACAGCAGGGTCTTGAACTTACTGAAAATGATCCACTACTTATGAAATTCACATGTAGCAGCGCACACAAAGCCAAATATAATAAGGTACAATTTTGGCAATGCCAAATTCTTTTTACATTTTATATTTAATTATTAATTCAGCATGTATATTCATTTATTTTATATAGTTGTTTTATCTTAATTGCCGTTTTTGGCAGGTTTGGCAAAGTTGTGAAACTGTAGTGAGGAGAGTGGTCGTGTTTAGCCTTTTGTTAAAGTTTCTTTTTTTTTTTTACTATTATGCTCTTTGAGTAAAAGCAGTTTCCAGAATTTGTAGATTTCATGACGTTTTTATGTTAACAATGACAAATACGCAGGTAACTCTCGACAGGAGACAAAAATGGACTGTCCAAACTTTCAGTATAGAGAGAAATACCAACACAACAAACACTCAAATATTAGAATTATTCAGGCTAGCCCTAAAATTTGCATTAGCTTTTGTTAAGTCCCACTGGCTGTATTTTTTCATGGTCTTCTCAGTTTCAACAGCTTAAACACCCTGATGAGCTAAGTGAGAAGAGCCACAGCTAGACCACAGGTAAGCTCACACCACCTGCCTGATTACTTCAGTCTGAGAGGACCCATACTCGCTTTCACTCAATCAACAGACATGCTCCGTACCAATAGCACTGCTGACGGCTTAATTTCCTGCTCGTGGTAACAGAGTGTGAATGAAAGACCTGCTGCGTCCGGCCTGTAGGAGACCACAGCTTTTTGTTTACTGTCTTTTGTGGAGTGAGACGTGTAAGGTTTCAAACCATCCATCTCAATTGGTTCAGCCATTCATTTATTGTATACTTTGTTATATGGCTAATCACACATGTCGGTACAATTCTGAGCTGTCTATAACAACACTAAGAAATGTTTCTGTTGTACACTATAGAGCATCTTCCTGCTATCATGATTCAACAGGGAACTGTATGGACAAGAGGTTCAAGTCTTTAAAGTCTGAGTGAATTTAGCATCTGTAAAATCTGCAGACTGCAGGAAGATAAGAGGATTACGAAGACCCTGAGAGACTTTGGCAAACACGCACCCTCACACCCCTACCCACCATGGACACACACACACACACACACACAGAGGAGAGAGAGACAGACAGAGAAAGAGGAGGTGAATACAAAGAGAGAAACAGATAAAAACAAAGGAAAATGAAAGAAATAATGTGAAAAGAGAACCAGGGAGAAAAGAAAGAAAGGAGGAGAGACATGAAGACAGAGGAGAAACAGAGAAAGAGAGCTAGAGACAGAGAGAGGCATAGCAATAGAGATGGAGAGAGACAAAGGAGAGAGACAGGGGAAGGGAGAGAGAGAGAGAGAGAAGGAAAGAAATAGAGAGAGTGAGAATGAGAGATAGAAAGAGAGAGACAGAGCGTGACAGGAACAGACTGTCTTTCGAGAGAGAGAGAGAAAGAGAGAAGGAGAGAGACATAGCGTAAAAAGGAGCAGCAGAAGGTCATACCCAGCTTTGGTATGTGAATAAGCTGCATCCAGTGGCAGAAGTGCCTTTCTAAGATTGTGAAGAAGCTATTAGGCCTTGTAGAGTGTAAAAATACTTCAAATTTCTGACCAAACACATAAACATGATGTCCAGGAGTCAGCAACTTGCTTACAATCCAAAAAGCTAACTGCTAATGATAACAAATGAAATTTTTACTTATGAGATATTTCAGGTCTCTCCATAATGTTCTATTTCTCGTTCTCTGTCATTAACACACTGAATTCAAGTACAGTGCGTTAATGTGCCTTACTTATGGTCGACTGCATTAAATGTTGTCTTGACCTGATGTTTTTTGCCTCTTATGTTTTTCTTGCTCTCTATCTCATCCACTCTATGTGCTCTGTGTATGTTGTCCTGTCAGTAGTCTTGTGGTGCTCTGTGTTTGTTCTTTAATTTTATTTCACTGTGTACTGTGTGCATATGGCTGAAATGACAATAAACCAACTTGACTTTATTCCATGCCTTTTTAAACATTTCTAAGTAATGCACACACTAATACTACAGTGTAGAACAGTGTTGGTTTTCCATTAAGGACCTGACAAATGAATGCAAAGATGTGAAATGTCCAAAACAAAGGAGTCAAATGAGTAACAGGAAGGCAACAAGGAGTCAAAAGATTGCAAAATAAATCAGCAGGCCTTTGTTAATAGTCTACACCTCCCAATACATTCTAAGGCATTCACACTGTGTGTCCACTGTTCTTTGAGACATGTTTCACACAGCAGCACTTCAAACCCCATCCTTGATTAGCCAAATTAAAAGGACACTGCAAAAGTGGCAGACACCTTAGAGAACAGAGCAGAGCAGAGGACAAATTGGGTGATCTCAGAGCGTTCTGACTGTAAAAATACTCCTTTTCTAATGAGATGAGGATGTTGGGTCAGAAGGTTAGAGGATAATTAAGTGAGATACCCCAAAAGAAGGTAAATGGGTTATATTTTGCAAGGATTCGCCAGAAAAGTTTAAGTCATGGGTCAACTCAAAGGCACAATAACTTATAATTTCCTATGATGTTGTATATGCAAATCAGCCCTTCCACAACAATGAATAGCTTGATCATTTCTAGCTGATAAGGGCCAAAGATTGTGCATTTAACACAGAACTGGAGAAAAAAAACCATTCACATACTGTATACAGGGTTGTCATTTTCAGTATATTCATGTCTGACTACAAGCATGAGCTGGATGCTGTCAACAGACACTTTAAAAGCTGCCAGAACACCATGCTCTGGCTCTGTGTGGCCCAAAGCAATGAATGCATCTAGTAAATGTTTGGGTGTATGTGTTTGGGTGTGTATACTCAGTTGTATAGTCTTTATGGGAACACATTTACATTTATGGCATTTATCAGACGCTTTTATCCAAAGCGACTTCCATTCCCTAACTACAGGGGACAGTATCCATCTTTTAAACTCAGATGGATATAATCTCTTTTAAGCACAACAGAGCTATAATAAAACTTATGAAGATTCTGTGTGTATATGTGTGTGTGTGTGTGTGTGTGTGTGTGTGTGTGTGTGTGTTTATGCCTTTGTGTGTATGTGTTGCCTGAGCTTATCTGTGAGAATATGTCATGCTGATGCCAAAATGTATGTGTGGGAGTTGGATGTGCTAATAATTGCACCGTAATCGCTGTCAGTGATTCACTGTGTTATCCTGCTGAGACACCATGTGTGTGTTAGGCAAGCACAGGTCACTGCACGGTAACAAATATGAAGAATATCCTGCCAAATGCAAATAGTTAAAAAGTAAAACTAAATCCACCGCCATTAATATCTGGGTCTGAGTCACCAGATGTGTTTCCACCAAAATTAAAAAGTAAGCATTCATCTTCAAAATACTTTTTTTTTTTTAAATTTGAGATACAAGACATACTGAGAGAAAGAATGCATGTAATACAAATTTATACACATAGTTAAGGCTGAAGAATTAAGTCATTCATTTACTGCATGCTACATGTAGAGTTGAAACAATTAGGTATTGGCTGCCAATGTAGATAATGTCAACAATAAGAAACAGCCAACAAATGCTTCCATTGTTGATTTTTCATTTACATGTTCAAAGCGACTAGAGTTCACCACTGAACCTGAAGAAGGCAGCTCTACAAGGCTGAGCCATGGCTGAAAGCTTTTTTTTTTTTTTTTACAAGAGACTGGTAATACAACGTAACATCTGATTTAGCTTCCGGCAGAAGCTGATTCTGAAACAAACTATAGCTACTCCCTGAGGAAACACAGACCATACTGTAAGTGATCTGTCAGAATGAGCTAACATGATAAAGTTCACCATGTTATTACTAACGCTAGTCACTGATTCTTTTAAAGCACTCTGGTTCAGTCTACTAGAAGTGTTTAGCTGGCTCTATGCAGCAAAATCTGCATAGTAACAAGATAATAAAGATGTTATTCCAGTTTATTTAAGAATATTTTAGTATCATATCTATATGATATTTTAAAAATGCAGATGCTTTGTTTACATTTAGGCTGTTCTCTTCTTGCAACCCTATCTGCAAACATCCTGAACGGACTTTCCTTCTGTAGGTATTTCAATGAACAAGTAAATCCGGGTGATACAACAATTGTATACTTTAGTCAGAATATTACATGTCAATCTTTAACTACATCAGGCGTTCATCACAAGGCACATCGTAACATGTAGCAATATATGTAGTACCATTCTCTTATCCCACTGTATTATTCAGAGCCAATGATGGCTATGTTGTGGTAGGGCTGACTGATTTACGGAAACATATTATTGCATTATTTTCAACCACAAATTAAGTGTAACCACGAATTAAGTGTTTACAGTAAATTAAGCTCTGGGCCTTTTTACCCCAGAAGACTGTATTTGACTTAATAAGCACCAGACTGCCAGTTCATGCGTTATTAGGTTAAACTTCTCCACTTAAAACTTGTTGAGATAACTTGGAATGGGGCACGATATAATCAAAACTGCAGCACTTGAAAACTGAAAAATTGCACTCATTCAGATTGTGATTTCCATTAAAAACGATGAACTGTTCAATCCTAGGTCCCAGAATCTACAAGGCCATTTTCACCCTCTATCACCATTAGTCCAGGATACTCAGCCTGGAGAGCTGCATCAGCCAATCAGCATGCAGGCAGTGTAGCAGCACTAGTCCCGGAAAACAAGCAGATCTCCACATGGCCTCTGGCCACTGTGACTTCCCTCCATCCCTCACTCATCGCCATGGACACAGCACCAGTCCAGCTCCATTCAGTCGGACTCTGCACAAGTTTATATCACTTTACTCTGCTTCCTTTCTCTTCACTCAACTGGACGACTCTCACCAGTCAACCTTTCCACAGACACAATGGCATCTTTTGTGACATCCACACAATTCTTGTTGTTCTCAGCCATTAGTCGGACTTTAGAACCTCCTGAAAAAAAGGCTGCCTCCCCTTTCACCCAATCACTCTGTGAAATATCTGTAAACATTTACAGTCAGCCCGGGAGTGTTTTAAATAAGGGGTCCATTTAAACGCTCTGTTTATAGTGGGACAGAGAGCTTTGAGGAGACCGAAGACAGTTTCACTGAGGAGGTTTATTTAGTTAAAACCTCTCTCAGTCATACAGGTCTGCCATAATGTCCCTGTAGGACAGCCTCGACTGCCAAATGCAGGGAATCGTGAAAAGTAGGACTGGAAGAGAAACAAATAAAGGGCCTGGCTCTTGTAACGTGCTGTAACTCTACCACTGGGAGTACAACATCTTACTCAGTGACCTGATGCATTTAAAGAGACCTGTTTTCTTCACAAAACTGCAAAGAGTAACCTGAGTACAGGTCCACATTTCTGTCCACCTTTCTGTTAGTGTGTCTTTGATCAGCTTTACTTCTAAATGGACATTCCTTTTTTTTCAGTAAGCATAAAAAAACAACACTAAACCACATCCCAGCCCAAAGAAGATAAAGCACAATGCATAAGAGGGTAACGTTAAGATCATTCAATCTTACAATAAGGGTTTCAAAAAGTTTATTTGAGTGATGCCATAGAAAAAACACTTTTGGTTCCTTTCAGTGAATCTTTTAGGGATGCTTATTTTTCAGTGGTACCATTTTTATAAATGAGATGTGTAAGTGTGAAGAACCTTTTTAAAATCTGAAGATCAACTATGTACACGTTCTGCTCCAATTAAAGGAAATGTGGAGAATTTAATCAGAAACGCTATTTTATTAATAATCAGTATATATTAGGAGTCAACTGATTATCAGCCTAACTGATTAACCAAATAGATATTCAACATTTTTACCTTTATCACTATTATTTAGCTTTTTTTCCCATTTAAAGTATTGTAAAATTTTGCTGGGGTCTAATGCTTGACAACAGATGAACTTTCCGAACACCGAATACAGAAATAAATACCAACATAATGAAAGGAAACTCAAATATACTGAATTATTCAGCCCAGCCCTACCAGCTTCCCATTTACACTGAAAATGGCTGGATCTTGCACCTTGTTGGAGTGATATGCAGTTAACTGTAACCAAATGATAAGAGTTTATTTATGCAGAGACAGCTATAAATTTGAGTAACACTGCTGCCAGTGCAATCTAGAACTGATTTTTGCTACCATATTGTGAACATAACATTGCTTGTCCATATGAGTTTGTGTTTTGACATGTTCTAGATAGCTAGAGGTTATAATAATGTACATCTTGTAGAACTTGAATGCAACGGTGAACATCAACAAGTGCACTGTTGATCAGTTCTTTAGCCAGATGACTAGCAAAAATAATAGACCAATGTTGTCTCTTGTGCATCACTCACTAAGGCTCTCAGTCTCTCACGACTATTTTTAACATTACTTAAGTATGTCCTGAAGCTGCCTCTGACTGCGTTTAAGCATAAACAGACACTTTAAGGCATTTCAGCTTAGTTAAGTTTTGTGTTGGAGTCCGCATTTGAAACCAAGATTTTCATTTCTACAGTAAATGTATATCAGTTCCAAATATTGGTAATTGGTCTGTTTAATTACCGAGAAATTACATAGAAATTACATAGATAATTACATAGAAAAAACACTTTCGGTTCCTTTCAGTGAATCTTTTAGGGATGCTTATTTTTCAGTGGTACCATTTTTATAAATGAGATGTGTAAGTGTGAAGAACCTTTTTAAAATCTGAAGATCAACTATGTACACGTTCTGCTCCAATTAAAGGAAATGTGGAGAATTTAATCAGAAACGCTATTTTATTAATAATCAGTATATATTAGGAGTCAACTGATTATCAGCCTAACTGATTAACCAAATAGATATTCAACATTTTTACCTTTATCACTATTATTTAGCTTTTTTTCCCATTTAAAGTATTGTAAAATTTTGCTGGGGTCTAATGCTTGACAACAGATGAACTTTCCGAACACCGAATACAGAAATAAATACCAACATAATGAAAGGAAACTCAAATATACTGAATTATTCAGCCCAGCCCTACCAGCTTCCCATTTACACTGAAAATGGCTGGATCTTGCACCTTGTTGGAGTGATATGCAGTTAACTGTAACCAAATGATAAGAGTTTATTTATGCAGAGACAGCTATAAATTTGAGTAACACTGCTGCCAGTGCAATCTAGAACTGATTTTTGCTACCATATTGTGAACATAACATTGCTTGTCCATATGAGTTTGTGTTTTGACATGTTCTAGATAGCTAGAGGTTATAATAATGTACATCTTGTAGAACTTGAATGCAACGGTGAACATCAACAAGTGCACTGTTGATCAGTTCTTTAGCCAGATGACTAGCAAAAATAATAGACCAATGTTGTCTCTTGTGCATCACTCACTAAGGCTCTCAGTCTCTCACGACTATTTTTAACATTACTTAAGTATGTCCTGAAGCTGCCTCTGACTGCGTTTAAGCATAAACAGACACTTTAAGGCATTTCAGCTTAGTTAAGTTTTGTGTTGGAGTCCGCATTTGAAACCAAGATTTTCATTTCTACAGTAAATGTATATCAGTTCCAAATATTGGTAATTGGTCTGTTTAATTACCAATTCTCAAAACTGGTCCCGAAAAATAAAACATATCGGTCAATATCGACCTGATTACAGTAGTGTTGCTGATATTACCGATTTATTATGAACCCTATTAAGATATTAACGAATGAAATTAGGCATGTTGTTTTTCTAACTTGCATACAGTGTAGCAGCAAGCAGTCTAAAAAAGGCGGTCTGTGTGAAATGTGATAGCACCTTATAATGCATCATGATCAACTAAAATAAAAGTCAAACCTCAAACCCTTGTGGTGGAAGATGGCTGTTTGGAGGGCTGTATCTTTACTGGCCAACATTTTCTAAGGCTTGCCACTTGTGAATACCTTCACACACAAACACACACACACTCACTTGCCCACTCAGTCACTCACTCTTATACCCACTCACTCACTCACTCACTCACTCAATCATTCACTCTTTCACTCACTCACATTTGGTGGGCTGAAAATTCTTAATTTCCTCAAGAGGATTCTCAAAAAAGCTCCCCTCCATCTATCAATGTCCAAGGATATTCAGTCTTATGGTCAAAGCAGACAGAAACTTTACTTGTAATTTGAAAAAATTTGAATTCATTTTAGAATATAAGTAAGTACACAAACACGAATTTCATTAGGGGATTCAAAATATTCATTAGGGGATTCAAAATATAATTATCACTCCTGCAAGGCCCAGCATAATTCATCAGTCAAGTGTCACTTTAGTATGAACTGAAGTGCTCTGGTTTGTCTTTGCCTTGTTAAGGTAAGCCCTACAAACTATGTTAAACATCTCTGGTATGGATGAGTCAACATTGACCAAAGGAAACAAATTTTTCCGCAGTGCAGTGGCATTTCTCACTCACTTTGAGCTGCCGGTTTTGTGACAACTTCTGTGACACGTTTTTACACTTTTAATGTTGAACTCTGCCCAAGTTCCCTCATATCTGAGCGGGAATATTGCCTGACATTCTCCAAAGTTCAAAAAACGTGCATATGCAAGTTGGAGTAGTGTGAAATTCTACATTCTATATCAACTCAAAGTCCCCAACATCTGGACGAGGATGTATGTCCCCAACCTGTAAAATCTACATAAAAGATTAAAATGTTGACAGCTCTAAAATTCCCTTTAATTTTGAGCAGGCCTTTCTTAGCAAACAGGTGTGACTGGATAACATAACAAGTCTGAGAATCACTAACAATTATACAAATTACGCATCAGACAACATATATCGTAACGGTAGAAGCGAAAGGTGAAGAGCATGATCATTTGCTACAAAGCTGTTCTTATGTAAAGCTACAACAATATAACATTCTCAAAAGGGACAAATCCTGTAAAAATAATGAAATGACTCGATACTAAAGGCATGTATTCTTAGCCACATCCAGACAGACATCTGGCACAATCAGACATCCGCCACTCATCTTTCACTGACTCTAAGAGCCTGTGTTGTCAGTGTGGGCCTGACATGACAGCTCCTTGTAACAAGGTTAAAAGGTATCCATATCGAGGTAATTGAAGACTTCAGGGAGCTTGGCTGAGTCTCAGCATGAACAGAGTCAGCTAATGGGAAATCTGAGGTCCTCACAATTCTAAAGATGTTACTAAAGTACTGGATTAGTTTTACTTAGCCGGTATTAGCATTCGACCTGGATTAGTTTTACCAAAAGAGGTTCTACAATGTAATTTGTAAGGGATTTGATAAGCCAATTTGTACAAGATAAAGAATCTGAGTAATTTCCCCAAATTACCACAGATAGATACCACAGATAAAGTCTTTACCACAGATAGATACCACAGATAGATACCACAGATAGATACCACAGTCTTAGCCCAGATATAAATGGCAGAGATTCGCAAACGTCCAGTAAAAGGAACAATACAGAGCATGACCATGTATTTGCAGGCCATACATTTTTCACAATAACTGATGAAGATCCAGCTTCAAAAAACTTCAGAAGGCCATTCATTCTCAAATAATTCGTTTTAAAGACTTAAAACTGCAACACTGTAGATTCGTACTGGATTAAAATCAGGGTCTTGTCCTGATCATTCACAGTTACCACCCCAGGTAAAACTACTACACCGTGAACAGGGCTTAAGAGCTAGTGGTCATATTACTAAAAAGAGTAAAAATAATAATAATAAGAGACCACTGCAAAAAAATTTTAGTTTCTCAGGTTTTATATTTTATAGGTGCAAGTGTTGAACTGAACATCTTTACCTTAGTTTTTATATAATTTCAAAGCATAATTTCAAAGGTAGTTGCATCAAAATAAGAGAAATGATGCAGTGTTTACATTCAGGTGATCACTAATCAGTGCCTCATAAAGCAGAATGAAGTGCGTGTGTAGGAATTTAACAGGCACTGGCATGAAATGGTTGTCATACTCATAGAGATGCTGATTTAAAAATAAATTGCAGTGGTCTCTTATTTATTTCCATATATGTATTCATATTACAGATGTGTGAGTGATGACATTAGTATAGTAGGTAGTAGATATACAAGTATGAGACTACAGAGTTACCGACAGAAGTCTGCAATCTACTACAAAACCTTGTTTATGGCTAAAGAGGGAGCCACACGAATATTTAAAACACCTTAAAAATGAACAAAGGGGGCTATGTTACCTCCCACAATGCACTATTCTATGTCTGTGACAAAACATTTTAACTAGATTTACACTAGGACTCATTTTCAAACACACGAGCTTGTGTCTCTGATTTGGCATGAGCTGGTCTAGACAGAGACTAATCTAATCTAGTGCCCACCAAGACCTTGCAAGAAGCACAGTAGAACTGCAGGAACAATTAAGGAATGTATAAACTATGGAGTTTAGAGGGTAATGGAGGGTTCAGAACCTTCTACAAGGTTCTCTTTTTTGAACTGGCTGGATTTCTTTGTGATAATCTGATTTCATTTTACTGGGAAAAAAGAAGGAACATTCGTGGCCTTTCTTGAAGAGCTATTGACTGATAATGATATCTCGCATGGGCCAGTCACTTTAAGCACCTCAATGTTTCTAAGCATACTGAATGCATTAAACCACAACAATAAAACTGAATTCATTAAGAAATACCAGTTACTTTTCGAAATAAAGAAAGAAGCTATCGTCGTTTAAGGTTGAAAACAATCTACAATGAATTGCTGCATTACAACAAAGCAGCAGTTCACTCCCCTCCTGCCCCATGAAACAAGAACTTCCTAAATTAAATCTTCATGAGCTTAATCAAGCCGGTTCCTTTTGCCAACAGCTCATGTTCAGAAGGGCTGTGTACTTCTGTGGTGACACAGCTTTTGTGTAATCAAAGAAAAATTCTTCTCCTCCTCTTTTTCTCACTCTGTCAATCTTAGTAAAACATTTAAATGCCAAACTTCATCTTCCCACCTCAGAAGATTATGTCATCATCCATTAGGGATGTAACAATGCATCGAAATATAGTAATGCAAATCTGTAGCAATGTACATCTTGGACATGTAACAATGCCTGGAGAATAAGTATAATAAGCAGACCTATTCTAAAGTGTGCACTGTGAACCTACATCATGTATGTATATTAGACATATATTAGTTAAAGTCACAAGAAAATGTATGTAATATAATTGTAAAAGATTTTTGGTCAGCATTTAGCAACCATTTAACCTACCAAAGGAGTAATTTGGGCAATATTTATGAAAATCAGTTTTTAACATTACACTGGTGTTTTCCCAAGAATATTTGCTGCCAAAATTGAGCTGAAAACATTTGAGAATCCCTCCAACCTCAGCTAAGAGCCATGATAATCAACTTTAATTAGCCTGACAGAACACTGTTTGGACGTCTGATCAAGCAATTACTTGATGTGCTAAATCCCAGTAAACCGGCTGCCAATGAGAAGCATACAGAGTTCTGAAGAATGTGAGAGGTACTCCACTACTTTTTTTTTCTCGTGTCTTTCATTCATAGCAGTGCTTCTACAGGCTTAACGCAGTAAATATTCAAAACAATAAAGGAAGAAAGAAAATGACAACGGCAGGGGCTCAGCAAGTAGGCTTAATTGCTGATTGCTTTTCACCTGCTCTAAGCAACAGTGGTTTTCCCTGGGCCATACGGCGCAGACAGGGTGAACTGGATTAACGAGAATCAGCCTCATTAAAAGACTCTGAAGATCTCCCATTATTTCTTTGATGGCCTTGAGTACCCAGGCGAGTAGCTATTTGGAGTGGTATCCTAATTGAAAAGGGCACAGATTCTCAGATGGGGAAGAGTGGGTAACTGGAGGATTGTTAACCACTCTGGGCAGGTTTGTCCTTGACTGACCCTGCATAGTTTGGAGTCGGGCTGCTGTGCCAACTCAGTGAGCCACACTATCGCACCATCTCCTAAATGGAGGAGTTTGTTAGCCCAAGCTGGCTGCTCATCCGAGACTGACTTTTTACTCACAATGCTCTTTTGCTCCCAAAAACTGTGGCACAGTAACATGATATTTTAAAAAGCAGAGCCCCACCTCGGCATTCATTGGCTGATAAAAAAGCCCACTGATTTATCAGTGTCTGCAAAAAGCTGCTTTGTAACTGCATGTTTTCTATAATCATTTATGAATATTTCTGCTATTTATTTGAGTTAAAGCAGTTACATAAGTCTGAGCTGAGATATATTTAATTACATTAATGGTGACATGTAAAATTGTTTTTTTAAATCTATATCGGTTTTGGAAATGACCTTTTATCTCTGTTTGAATATACTTGAAATTACCCTCACTAGCATTGACACACACTTTAATGTCCTCTGCTTCTTCTTATCAAAGTGCAACCTAAAATACCAACAATAGTGACTGTGCTGAACAGCTAATGGTTAAGCAGTCTAATCACCATTAATCACAACTTATCACTGTCCAGGGAAAAAAAAGCTTTTCGTCCGAGCTCTGCCCTGGACAGACTGAGACTTATGTAGACAGAGATGAACAGATGACTGAGTACCACCTGCAGCTCAGTCAGCTGCCTCCATTAGGCACAGATATATGGCAATGCTGTTCCAACAAGAGAAGAGCTTTGTTAAGCCTCCAAATAAACCAACACATCCACTCCAGTGTCAAAAGCACTCAGGGCAAGCAAAACAGGAAGGCCAACAAAATGAGCACTAGTGGGTGTATTGCTATTTTAAGTAGTCATAAACCAGACAGACACTGGAGATAATGACAAGCATTTCAAAAAGAAGGCCCCTGTTTAGGAGGTAAACAAACAAGCAACAATGCAGCACACCAGACTGACTCAACTGGAAGGACTAAATTGCCCCAGGTAAGTTGTTGGTTTTTAATAGAGGAAAACACTGGCAGGGAGTAGCATACAATATGCTATGATACACCACACAGTGTCATGGGTGCCATTTCTTTCCCCTTGACCTTATGTGTACAAGTGGATTAATAGAAACTTTAGTAAAGCTGCAATTTCAGGGATGCAAGGCTATGACAGTGATGGCTACAATTCCTTCATTGACAGAATATAGGCTAAGTGTTCACAAACTCAAACAGACTTCTTTCTCTTTCCACTTGCTTTAATTTGTATTCTTTTCTAGTTTGGGAACCATCAATATCTGAGACACTTCCAGACCACACACCTCAGAGACCTCTAAAGAACAGGAGGAGAACTCAGTGCTTCTTTACCAGCTTCTTAACAGGCCTCCTGTTGTTCCCTCAAATTGCTGATGGTAGCAGGCCTTTGAGGGAGCCCTGCACCACCGTCATTAATTAAGTGGCTAGTCAGGGCCACTGACCCTGCTGGCAGAACAGCACCAGGGCACCAGCAGAGCCTGTCACCCCGCACACATGATGATGAAGATGCAGAGTCCATGAGTGAAAGAGAGTCAGAAAAAAGGACAGCTGATGGTATACAGCCCCAGGGAGGGGGAAGATAAATGAGGACAGTATGCAGAGGGAGGGGACTCAGCAAATGAGAAATTACCAAAATCACATAAGATGAAGGTGAAAGAACAAAGAAGAAAAAATGAAATGATGAAGTACAATAACAATATGACAACTGCATATCCCGAGACATGATCCTCCTAAATACAGAGCTCCACTTTCAAATGTATATAACATGTCCACTGCTGCTGTGAATATGTACACAATAAAACAAGAGAGAGAAGTGGCTGAGAAAAGAGGAGATTCAAGAAGAACAGAGGAGTGAGAAATGGATGAGAGAGAAAGAATAAACGAGAAGCAAGTAGAGAAGATAGAAAGAGATGAGGAAATGTGAAGCAAGAGAACAGAAGAGAAGAGAAAAGGACATAATTGGCGAGAAAGTTGGTCAAGAGTGAGCTAGAGCCTTGCAGAGTGGGAAGTGAATGCAGAAGAGGGTTGAGTACCCATTTGAAAGCCTTTCACCAGCAGGCTTGAAGAAGGATGCTTCAAGTCCTGATGGCCTGATTCTCGGAAAAAAGAAGGTGCTAGGCGGGGCAGCCAGCAAGGATCTAGAGCTGTTGACACTTTCATGATGGGTTCAGATCATACACACACAAACACAGACATACACACAAACACACACACAAAAGTGCTTGACCCTCCCTTCAGCAACTCCGTCTTGCTCCATCACTACTGGGACAAATCAGGGGCCCGTCTGAGTGTCACACTCACATGCCATATACAATGAGGCTCCCCCTCCCAGCCCAGCTCCCTGTGTCTCAGTGTGCCCGCAAGCACCGGCCGCCTCTTGCCAGCCAAGGCACAAAACAAATCGAGCAGCTGACAGCATAATTCACTGGGGGGACTAGGCCCAGGGCTCTGGGCTGTCCAGCAATAGGGATTTGGCTCTCCCCTGGAGCCCCCCTGGGTCCATTAAGCAACAGCCCCACTCACTGTCCCATGGAGGAGAGAGACAAGAATCAGAGGCTCAGTGCGTCCCGTCTGCATGCCTGAGTGAATACGCTTGAGTCTAATACCAACTAATCTGGTCATCAAATGCCCCCGCTGCCACTGAGGGGAAATCTGCTCCCCTTTTTCACCAGCAGCAGACTGGGATGGGTGGGTGTGCAAGCACCCCAAGAAGTAGAAAGAGAAAGAGAGAGAGAAAGGGATAGAAAGAGGCTTGATGATGGTGAACCAGCCAGAAAAAACTTTCTTCTCAACTTCAAGATCACAGTAAGAGTATGACGAAGAGTGGACATTGTCAGTCATGCACAATGAACAGACATACGGCTGAAACTATCCAAGAACTGTCCACACAAATAATTGGAGCATGTGGCTCAGCACACCCTTCATAGGTGAACACACACACGGCATGTGAGAGGGGAGGGGCCTATGGAACCCAAACCCACTTTTGATTGGCAGTCCTGCTGTATACAGCCACCATCTGTCACACGCTCAGGCCTCAAAAAACAACACAGGGACTTTCACAGCGGAAAAACGGGACAGTGCCCGAAAAGCACAAGGGGGAAAAGAACTTCTATAGCACAGCACTTGGGAAAACAGATGGTGGAAAGATCCACATTTCATTCAGCAGACAGTACATTCTTCTTCCGCAAAGCCTTACAGGTTCCAAAAGATTGAGCCTCATTCAATGTGCCACATATTAAGTGAAAGCATTGACGAGGGCACCACAGTGAATAGGAATGACAAACAGATACAGCGTAAAGGATAGAGGTTTACAGTTGAGCTTTTTTGGGAATATAGACTGACTTGCTGTCCCAGAGAGAGACAAAAGAGACATGGGCTCTTCCAAATTCCATCAATAATAGCACTACAACTCTTTTGAGAAAACCGATTCTGTGCAGAACAGGGCTTTCCCATGCAAATTAGTCTCAAATTGCCTGCTGAATCAGTCTGTTTTTTCACATTGTACAAATCTGGTCTCAGGTGTAGATCTGATGTTTTTGCTCAACCCCATTTCATTTGTGGGTCCACAGTGTTTGGGGGGCAGGATTGACTTCCACTTCTGAAATCTGACCTCTATGCCCAAAGCAGGGCTGTGGCACTTCCACTTCTGTCCTCACATTAAAAGCTCAAGAAGTAGAGAAGAGATTCAGGGTGTAGGATCATAATCTACCCATTCACAGCACACTATACATGAATGTTAGTGAAAACACAGTATAATAGTCCCATTTGCTGCCCACGGTTCAAAGAAAATTATTTTTAATGTAGCCCTTAATTAATTTCCTTCTTTAATATTTCACATGTCAAAAACAAACATAAATGCTCATACATTATCATCTTGTCAAAAAAAAAAAAAACAACTCTAGGAGGTACACAACCCAAAGAGAAACTGGACAGCTGTGCCTGAACTTCACTCGTTCCTCTCTGTGGCATGTGTAAGTGCGAGAGTTTTATGAGAATGAAATGCCACAAACAAGTCAGAAGCAAGTCAAAATCCTAAAACCTGGCAACCCATACGAAGAGAAAAATTCCACATACACACCTATTTGACAGATGACCAGGAGAGCCAGAGAAAGTGCACGTTTACTGTCGAAAGCGTCCATATTCTTCACTAAAAACATTAGTGAGGAGAAAAATACAACCTCGTGGATAAAAAACGACAGCAGAAAAAATCCACAAACGACTAAAAATAAAAAAATCACATCAGTGAGAGGAACTGCTGGTGCTGTCACACTTCCACAAGCGCCATCGCGCTGAATGAAGCTCAGCTCGAGACACGCGGAGACGTGCGCGCGTGAGGAGCCGCGAGGGGGCGCCGCCCACAATACACACACACACACACACACACACACACACACACACAGACATTCACACGCTTATACACACAAAAACAGACACACACACACGCACACACACACACACACGCACACACACGTTTCAAAAGTTTGTATTCCTGTTTGTATTCCTGTATATATACACATATACATACCCAGGCATACATATACAGACACACATATACAGACACACACACACACACACACACACACATACGCACACATACAGATGCACATACACATTTCAAAAGTTTGTATTCCTGTCTTTGAAGAGTGTTTTTTCCTCTATGTTACTATGAGACTGGTGCTGAAATTGTCCCTAATTTCCATGTAATTCTAAAGGGAATCATGTAGTAGGACTAGATATTCCTTATATTTCATTTTCACAGGCAGAATTATCACAGACTGACTGGGTAAAGAAAAATCCAGCAAAGACAAAACGAACTGAGTCCACAATATCCAAATCTAGCTGACTCTAAACTGATTGCAGGCAGTTAAGTTAGTTAACTAAAGGGAAAAGCTAAAGAGCACAACAAAACCATCTAACAAAAGGGCATTTTGGCCAGTCAGTCTTCTGACAACCAATGTTTTGTTGCTTAGACCTGTGACCCCTTGACTTTGAGGAGCGGGTTAAGTAAAATGGGCCACCAAAATAGCAACGAGAAGATCATCAGTGACCCTGAAAATGAAGTGTATAGCCATGCAGTGTGATTCCACTCAGTGAGAGAGGGAGAGGGGGTGTCTTGAGTAGGGCCAGATAAGCTGAAGGGATTCTACCAGATCAGTTTACAGATGGTCATACATAGGGGGACCTCCATAAATGGCACATTATTGTCTAGTAAGACAGCAGATAGATAAACTGTACAATAAACAGAACAACGCACATTTAAAACTGTACAGCTCTACGATTTCTTTGCTTTCACACGAATATGTGTTGAATATGTGCTCAGGACACATATTCAAATGCAATTTATATTATATATTATGAGAAAGTGATATAGGGACCTACAGGCAAATGCATTTATTTCAAAGCTCATGTATTTTGCAGAAACTCTGTTGCTTTTCTTATTGTTGCATATGGTACTGATTTCTTTTTGACCCAAAATGTGACAAAGGCGACTAACACCTGTTCCCTGACGCTGCGCTCACAGGTAATCCATGTCACAAAGAAACACTGAAACCATTACTCAGTCCCTTTAGGCCATCGCCCCACTCTCGTTCTCATTTGTTCTCTCTGTATTTGTTTGAGCAGGATAAGATTAACACATTGCATTAAAGGTGAGTCATTCTCAAAGGCCAGACACTCCCCACCTTTGATGTTGGTTGAGGAAATTCAGCTAAAATGTACTCAAAGCAAAACTCTGTCGGGACAGTGAGGCCAGACTGTCTGAGCAGTGAGGAAAGAGTAAAGAAAAAAAAATGTGATCCTGGATCAAAAGATGACAGGAAATGAGCACTTGAATCATGACTTCTTCATAACTGATCAATAAACCCACACAAACCAGACCAATGGTAAACGTTGCTACAATAATCATAATATTAATAATATTACTATCTGTTTATATTATATATACGTTGTGAAAAGTGTTATTAATTAATAAAACTGTCCAGAGACATTGGTAACACAGTTGTCCAATTACACCCAGAACGAGGATCTCTTTAGTAATATTCTTCAATGTTTCTCATCTGGAGGCCATGCGAATACATTTGCATAATTTACCAAGGATTATCTTTAATTTATGCAGCGTCTGCATTTCACTTGTTAGACTGTGAGTTTCCAGGGGCCCACTAAAACTGTTCATACGCTCAGAGAGCAAGCATTGTTTTGTATGTATGATGTATGCAAGTGAGTGAATGAGAGAGAAATAGATTTTTCTTTAAGAGAAGCTTCAAAGAAAGGAAAAGAAAAAAAAAACATTTTAGCTTCTGATCCTCAACAGAAAGTGTATTTTAAACCGAAGCATGAGAGACTGCAGTCTGAGGGCCTTATCTCAAAGCTGTTCCTCTGCAGCAGCTCCATTACTGCTTGCTGGGAGGACTAATGGCTGTCAGTTTATCGATCATTAGCCTTCTCTCTCCCCCACCTCTGAAACGTTCACGACTCTTTAGGTCTACTCACACAGGAGAGCAGAGAATCAAATCTTTTTCTTATTAAAGAACAGTCACCATTCTAAGATTATCTGATGCTGAGATGTAACTGGACAACATGGCCCCAAGATTTTCAATAAGAGTTACTCACTTGTTTAATTGTGCTTGTCTCAATTCTCAAACCTACTGAAGCGTTGCAAATAACAAAACCTATGTGGCTACTTAACAGTATAAATGACATATAAAAGTCTGTAATAACATATTAGAGTCTATGTATTTGAATGCAATGTCACTAAAGTCCCACTAAAGTAAGGCATCCCAAAACTTTTGTCCATATAGTGTGTGTGTATATAT
>JBBIGA010000126.1:11212265-11246472 GCA_037576975.1 Alestes dentex
ACACACACACACACACACACACACACAAACACACACACACACACACACACACACACACACACACACACACACACACAAACACACACACACAATATATATATATATATACTGTATTCATGTATATAGCTGAGACAGCAAAGTTTACATTGACTTTGACAGATATATTGAATATTATCAAATATTTGTTGCAGCCCTTCAAAAACCTTCATAAACTACTTATACCCACTCAGGCATGGTGAAGCATATTAAAAATAAAAAAGGAAATGTCTGCAACACATATCATACCCAGTATTCTAGGTAGTTATATCAAATATCCATTCAGGTATACATATATGTCCTGTTTACATTAGTACCTGTATACAAAAATGGATTCATTAAACTCTCAGGATTATACTGTGCATGTCTCCTAACCTCACATCTCACAATTATATCCACAAAACGACAAAGCTGTTTGATGCCAGTTTTCTTACAGCACATGTGAATATAATGGTAAGTGGGTAAACCTGTTCTAATTAGGCCAAAAAGGTGATGTCAGAGCAGATATCTCTTACTTCCACAGAATCCGCCCAAGGCACTGTTGTTTAATTAGCACATATTGATTGGCCACTTTTCAGTAGCAGCGACACAGCGCTAACTGGATGGGGCCTTTTCAAAGTGGTAATGTGCCTGGACAGCAACATGTCCTCACTCTCCATCAGTGCTGAAAGGTTACAAAATAAGACAGCTACCCACAACATTAGTGAGTCAATGGCCAGTGTTGGTCAATGAAAAGGTAACACTTAAAGCTCCAGTCTGATCTGATGTGTGCTTTTTAACAAGGCTACTTTTAAAACGCTCTCAGGGATTCGAATGAGATGTTGACTTTGGTCTTACCGAGCAACAAGACTGGCGAGCCAGAGAGTAGTACGGCCCTGACAAACCGCAAACAACGTATTGAAAGCCCTAATTGTTTTCATCTCATATGTAAGCTGTCTTCAATTAGACAAAAATGTGGTGAAAAAGGGACCCAGAAAGGGGAAAGGAACTGAACCAACGCAGAGAGGTTTCCTAGCAACAGGAGAGCACAGAGGTAAATGCCAGTTAGTGCCATTCTTCAATTTGAATATAAGACAGGAAAGCATTTTCAAGCATTTTTAGCAAACATTTTGAGTGCTAAAAACAAAGTTTTGCTTCCATATAAAAGCACACTTCCCTTCAGTGGACCTATGTCAAGGGCTCTGCAAGGCTTAAGCCGTGAGGGAAGCACATCCTGTACTCACGAAGGCATATTTCAGCCCTAAGCCACCCACACAACGTGCAAAAATAAAGAAAAATAAAAAATAGGTTGAAACAGTGCTCCCGAGTGACAGGAGAGTGATATTTCTCTCACCATAAAACAAATGAAAACAAGAAAAGCTCACCACACCATTCCAATCCACACCTAAAAAAAAACGCTCACATATGCATATGAGCAAAACAATGACACAGTATTTCTAACTATGCCCCCACCTCGCCATCCCTAATTTCTTAATCTTCAAAGCCGCCCAGGGGTATTGTCTTGCCTTGGTATAGCCTTTTCCGACGCTATTCACCCCATTGAGGGCGCGGAGGCCGAGCAGAAGCATCGGCAGACAACGGCTCCGGGCGCGCTCTTTCTCAGGGTGTCCAGCTGCACAATGGATTTCTTCAGCTCCCGCACAAAAGAGGCTTGCGCACAAAAAAGGTCCAAATTCAATGGCATTCCTCCTCACAATCGGCACAGCACATGCTCCGGCTAACCTTCTCAGAGGAAAACGTGCAGATATTTTCTGAGGAGTCACAAGCCAGGCCGAGCCCAAATCGTGAGCAAGTTTTACAACGTTTAAGCGCTCACTTCTGACATTTTATAATAATGACACTAAATCAGCATCCATTCAGGCATGGAGAAGAGCAGAGTGTCAAGAGAAACAGGCCGACAAAGCAATTTCTGCAATAGATACAAAACATCAACCCTTTGACCCTAGGCTTATATGGAGTGGATAAACATAAAACTTAGCATTCATTAACTAAAATAAAGCATTCTGTCACCACTGCCAACTTAATATGTAAATTGTGAAGTTATGACAATGGGGACCTTGAGTCTGGGCCCATATCCAGATCCTGAGGGCTTCAGGAGTGAGCGTGACTGATATTAGTAAAAGAATTAGTTATTATGTTGACTGTTTATTAGTTAGGAAGTAGGCCTTTACATTCATAAGTGTACTTCATGTAGCGTATTGTTGCACTCACAGGCCGGGCTGAGAGGCTACATTAGCTCTCCTATCACATCCTCTGTCTGGGCGGAGGGAGCACCATTGTCACGCCACACAACAGCCCTTTTGGCACCCCAGCAGCTTAACATCCCGAGGCTGCTGTACCTCAATGCCCGAGTTTCCAGCAGCAGAGAAAGGGACTTGGGCATACATCACACTGGGAGCTGCCTAATCCCTTTGCCCTATACATCTGCACTGGCCGTTTTTGCACCGCAAATCAAAAGCCACCTCGCTAATTGGCACCCTCAAGCCTTTCACTGCTATCCCACCTCAGGGAAGCAATCTGTGTTCCACTATGTATGGCCGAACAACAAAATGCAAGTGGCCCAATGGATGGCACTGGAGGGCTCTCTTTATGCTTGCGCTGTCTGTCAAGAGTGTTTTAGGCGAGTCTCTATCACCAAGCCTATTTACAACCAAGGAAACCACTCAAGAGCAAAGATGAAAGTGAATGCTTTAGAATTCCCATGTCTTTTTAATGTCTTTTAAAGCTGTGTTGTGTGACTTGTGGAGCACCGAGGCCCGATGTTTCTCTAGACACGTCTGCAGTGATGTGACTAAAGTTGTCTAGACCCAAAGCTCAGAAAAGAGCTCAACTAACACTATGCACTTTCATGCTGCACTCTTTTGCAGATCAGTAATGGTTGGAGCATGAAAAGCACACCTGTTAGCTGTCAGGTTCATTAGAGGTGACAAGGCATTCTAAACAGAAGTAATGGCACACTACAACAACAAACTGTTTTTGGACCTAAGCCCTATGTGTAGTATTCTCACACATTAAAGGTTTCAATTAAAGCCCCTAAAAACGTAGAGCCATAGGGCAAAATCCGGGAACATGAAAGAGTGTCTTATATAAACAACACGATTACACAGTCAAAGGGAAGGTAAAGGAAATCCTGATTAGCAATTTTGCAGTTACTTTCATTTACTGCTAATAACATTTACAGTGTAGAAATGATTATCTAGTGCTTTGTGATTTTTTTTTATTTCAAGCAGCTTATAGTTGCTGTCAGGACAACTTCATATTTCCAAAATGAGATGACTCTTCAGGAGAAGAAAAAAATGTTTCATTGCAAGTAATTGTGGTCCATTCATCATTAATTTTTCACACAATGTAAAAGCAGAATTATGAGTTATGAGGTTATATGACACCAACGTTACTTTTGCTGTACACTTATACAATGAACTTGATGAATAAAGATTTAGTTCTTTATGAGAACATCAGTCATGAATCTGCTGCATCAAGAATCCTCATAACACGTGTTTAACTGTAGGGCCTACTGTATACTGTACTGCAAGTTTACTCTAATAAACTTGCAGTACAATTTACAGCTATAATAATGCGACCAGATCACATCCACTCTTGGTGTTACATTTGACAGTTTTGGCAAGTACATGAGGAGAAATTCATGCTTAGACCAGGCCAGGCATTAGAGAAAGTATCAAAAGCACATGATCTGTGCAGGCTTGTTGTGTTACCTTAGCTAAAAAGGTCAATGAGTTGTTTCTATATGCTTCTGCATACAAACATGTAAGTATAATGCTGTTGCTGATGGGACTGAGAAGCCCATTTACTTCACTGTAACAACACAGCCGCATCTGGCTTGAATCAAAGAGGGCTTTTTACCTAAATGGCTGTACCACACAGTAACATGCGCAGTACTTTCCAGCTGAGCACCACGGCAGTAACAGGATTTATCTTTACTGTTCAGTGCAAACTATACAAGTTGTTGGTTTAACATGGTTACTCTACTACAGCGCCATAGAATAAAGTAGCACAAAACAAATTAACTGAATGAATGAAAAACGTTATTAAATACCAGGGAAAACACAAAAATGTGCTGTCCCTTTCTTGGGAGAAAGGGGCATTTTAGTACCTTTATATTAACTTTTTAAAATACAAAAGTAAAATAAAGGAAAGCTAAGAATGGGTATATAGAGTCAATGCAACTTGAATATACAGTTGTTTTTTTTGTTGTTGTTGTTTTCTAATAGCATAATGAAAACTTTAACTTCACTTTGCAACTTAGTCATTTGTAATAGTTACTGTTACACAAGCACACAGGGTGCCTACATTTTTCTAAGAACTTCTGACTAAGCGGTGGCAAAATAATGCACTGAACATTTTGTATGTTTAAAACAGTACTGCTTCCAGCACTGAAGCATTGGCATTTCAGAAGTGCAGGTATCCTGGTTGTGTCCATGCCTTGTCCAAGCCAACTCAAACAGTGCCTCCAAGGGGAAAACTACTGGAATTGCACATCAGGGCTAATGGGAAAAAATACACTCTGTATTTGTCTAAGCAAATGTTAAAGCAAAGATGGCATCATAGATACTGACGGCATTGTATATCTTTATAATGAGTATTAACGCATGTGAAGTCACCCATTCCTATTGCATGTGAATCTAGAAGTGAAACAAAAAGAGACGATATTCTGGATCTATCCTTCACATGATTTCATCCTTCAGGTCCAGGATGAAACACAGGATGGGATCCATGGCGACCAAACTGCAGGCTCATTCACTGATGTACCACACAGAGCTGGTATTCTTTCAGTCTTACTGGTTTCCTTTCTCTTTTCAACGCAGCTCCGCTGGCTTAGAGCTCCATTCACGCCCAGTCAGCACCACCAGTGTGGCCCATTCTCTGCTCATAATTGGTGAGCTCAGGCAGAAATATTCAAGTCCAGCACACCGCAGCCATCCAGAACAGTGAGTGTGTGACGCCAAATGGAAACAGGCCAACAAGCACAAAGAATCTCAACTTCAAAAGGCCACTTTCCTTAAAGAAATGACAGACCTTTTTTCTTTCATGCTTTTCGAAATAAGAGGAGTTAAATTTATTAATCATTAACGCATGCAAGCATGAATATCTAACTACTGTACAGTTATTTCTGACTGCCAGTTACAGCCGAGTGGTAACCAACAATGGACAAATCTGTAAAAAGGCCTAATCACATGGCGGGAAAGTTGTCCCTCACAAGCCCTGATTTGCCAGCCAATAAGATAAGAATAAAAGTATTTTTTACTTAGGTGGGAATATCGCTGTACACGCTGCTAAAAACATACACTTTTCAGGGCGTCTTGTTTCAAAAGTGACCTATTTGGAATTCACACTTCATATACTCTGTCTAATTGCTGTAGCGTGTCCCCACACCTAACCCTGACAGAGAGCACCAGCTTTCACACCATGATGTGACATGCTGTAGGCATCTCTAATCATTAAAGATTCCATGAGATTTAATTTGCTCAGTCAGCACAGGCAGCATTTTGATGTGTACTTGTGAAGTGAGTGTTGATCAAGTGTTTTATACATTTGAAATGTTTTTAAAGGCAATATGTAATAGTGACTATATAATACTATATAAAACTATATAAAACTGGAAACATCACAATGCAGATTCTTTCAGCTTGTTACTTCTAGATCGATACAAGCGTTTGGGACTTTTCGAGAATTAATTACCTACGTTGGTTCAAAACGTTCTTAAAAAATCACCTGTGACACTTGTACGGACATGGACAGCTTGCAATAACTATCTTTTTAGTGGGGACATCAGTATGAACATAACAAATAATAGCCTAGGACCACCATGAAACAAAAATTTCACACTCATTTCCGAAATCACTTTCATTATAAAAGTTCATGCCATCATGGTGGCGTCATGTCTGCAGCCCTAATGAGCTGCCCCACTAACCAGTAAAGACCAGTTCATACACTAGTGAGGGGAATAGGTGGATAAACATTACTCAGAACTCACAGAAGATCGGCGTGAGCTTCTGCACGTGCAGATGACATATATAAGACCTTACAGGTGAGTGTGGAATTGCTGGCCTGGATAGAAGGGATACTCTGGTCCTCACACTGCATTTCCAAAGGCTCTGAAGAAGCAGCATGGTGGCTCTGGATTTTCCTGGCCTCCACAATCGCCACTTGCTACAAAGCATCTCCACCACTCGCCGCCCAAGTGGGATGGTTACCCCATATAAGCCTCGAAAGACTAGAAAGAAGCTGCAGGTGATTATCTGTATTCTTTTTGTGGAGTTATTCGAGAGGTTCACCTTCTTTGGGATTGTATGCAATATGATCCTCTTTTGCACCATCAAGCTGGGATATCACAATTACCAGGCAGCCACAGTGAACCTGTGTTTTGTTGGAGCCAGTACACTCACACCTGTTCTTGTGGGCTGGTTTGCAGAGACGTGCTTGGGAAGGACCAAAGTTCTCTATCTTTGCACCCTACTTCATTTCATTGGTGAGTTGATGGTATTAAACACAAAAAATATAACATATTTCAATACGCAAATGAGCCTTGAAAAATATTTAATGGGTTTGTTCATGTGATTTTTTAAAGATCTGACAATGTGCACAAGGATTGGCAATGTTGCCACAACAAGCAAAGGTTACAAGGTCATTTGGTTTGTTCAATCTGATTGTTTGTCACGCCAATGCTACATTGAGGTCCTGTAGACTCCAGTATCTCAATTCTAGTTGTGTATAAAGCATATAAAGCATCAGCATTGCTTTAAAAAGAATGATCAACATCAGCACAATATTTGATTGTTTTGGTGGTACAGTGGTTTACTGTCATAAATTGCGCTAAATATTTGCATTTCACTCATTTTGTTGCAGTTGTAACCTTCAGAAACGTGCATGTTTTTATCAATTTTATATTTTGGCATTGGCAAATATAGTCATAAAATTACTGGTCCAGAATTTCCACATCCTTATCATATTTCCTTATACACATCTTAGAGGAAGATAATATCTGACATTTCAACGTTATCGTTTTCACTCACAAAAGTAAATCTAAGCTTTACTGACAGCAGTATATCTTCTACTGTATGTGCACTTTTTTTATCTTGTATGCAAAGACTAGTAAACACGTGCATTGTTTTCCAAGTCTTGTGAACAAATCCTACGTGTCAACAAAGACCAAACACGCTCCTTCACATACAGAATAAGTGCCTTGTTTTGTCTCAGTCAAATCTACTCACACATTTCCCATAACAATCATATATCCTGAAGATGAATAACTTTAAGATTAATAAGTGAACAATAAGCCTGCAGAATCATGCATTAATCTCCTGATGCCCTTTTCACAGGCACTGCCATGCTCCCTGTTGTTGCTTTTCCCTTTGAGGATTTCTACATTGACACACACAATATTATTCATCAACTCGAGCCACAAGAGCAACATATCCTCTTCTACACAGGGCTGCTTGCTGCTGCCCTCGGTATTGGGGGCATCCGCGCTATCCTCTGCCCATTAGGAGCCTATCACCTTCAGGGCTATGACCAACACCAGATACTGTCCTTTTTCAACTGGTAAGAAACGCCTTTACAAATACGAATAACTAATTATGCACTAATTGTAATCATGGTCACAAACAAACACTACACACTCTCAACTGCAACCAAATAAATTCTCAGCCTTTGTCAAATCTGATTTACGTTTCTGGAATATGTTCTGAACATGGCATTTTACACCTACAGGCTCTACTGGCTGACCAACCTGAATTCTACAGTTGTCTTCTTGGGGATCTCTTATATTCAACAGTCTGTGGGCAAAAACCTGGGCTTTCTCATCCCCTTTACCTCTGTCCTGCTGGCCCTCGTTGCGATACATATGTCTCGCAACAATCTCATCTTCCGTCCAAAGAAAGGTAGCAAAAATGTATGCAGTAACAAACCACTGACCAAAAGCTGACCCAGGCAACTATGGATTTAAAACAACATTTCTGGTTCTAGAACTTTTGTAGTCAACTTTAATTCCAGACAACAGGAATCGTTGGAGTGGATTCTAAATGAATGTGCTCGATTCCAAAAATGTTATAATTGCCAAAGTATACCTTCTGCTGGGCCTTCAATGGCATCTGACAAATGTTCGATTGTACTTTGTTTTCCTCATCATTCAAAGTACAATGCAGCAGGCACACTGCAGGCGTGTTGTGGAAGGACAGTTTTTCAGACATACTATTTAGAGCAGGGCTCACCAACCTTTTTGAAACTGAGAGCTACTTCACGGGTACTGAGCCATACGAAGGGCTCCCAGCTTGATACACTAGATCTAAACTCATCTAAACTTCACGTATAATAAACATGTTTTAAATTTTAAGATTTTGTCATTTTCAATTCTATATAAATGCAAATGTGATTAAAGAAGAATAGCAACAGGGTAAAATTAAATGTTAGACGCTGCTCACTGGTGAGTTGTGCTATTTTTAGAACCGGGCTACTCATGTGGTCCTTGGGGGCACCATGTTGGTGACCCCTGGTCTAGAGGGTGCCAGCGGAATATGTCACACACTACATGCACACAGGTGTTGGCATCTCAAAGCTTTGGACTGCTGGACTACTCTTTTTGGGACTGGCTCCTAGTTTTGCAGCTTATGCAAATTTTGCACAACACCTAGGCAGTACTATGTTTGATCACCTGATTGTGGACTTTTCATGTGAACTTTTCACACAGGCAGTTCATTGCTGACCACACTGGGTGTGTTCCTAAACTCCCTGAAAATGTGCTGCCTCCACTATCGTCATTTGAGTGGAGATGTGGCTAACTGGCTTGATCGCGCCAAGGAGAACAATGGAGGACGCTACAGTGAGACCAGTGTAGAAAACGTTAAGATCCTCGTGCAGCTTTTTCCACTTTTTGGGCTGCAGGTGCTCTACCGAGCTTGTATTACTCAGGTGAGTAGTCAAGGAAAACAAAAGCTCTGTTGCACATTAACTTCATCTGCTCAGTGTAAATTAATTCAGAGGGGATACCCAGAAAATGCAGGCTAGGAATCACCTCAATATCTTGTGAGATGTTTTTGTTGGATTCTAGATGGAAGTATTTGGTAATACATCACTGGTACACCCCCTGCTCTAATAATGTTAATGATGAAATCAGTCTAGCATTAAGCATCCTATACATGTTTAGGAGGTTCCTGCCTTTCGCACTGTATAGTACTTATTACAGTCGTGTGTCCTGCAGCCGAACTATCACAGTTGTCCAAGTCATACCATTCCCTATCTATTGCAATGGGGTGTTGAAGACGCTAGCAGACCCTGTTACAATACATGAACCAGCCAGCTGGGCATTTACATGGTCACAAGGAGCCTGCACTGTACATAGGAGCCTGAAAAGATGCTGTGGCATCACAAAAACTATTGTTGTGCTGTTATAGTAGCAGAAGAAAACTACCTACAATAAGTATCCAGAAGACATTCATTCATCACATTCATGACAATTTTCTCATGTCTGGTCGAGGATGTCACTCTTCAAGCATTCATAGTGAAACATAATTTGCATCTTTACAGATTCCATCAGGATACTACCTTCAGACCATGCATTCAAACCTGAACTTCGGTGGTTTCCTCCTGCCTATAGCAGCTATGAATGTAATCAGTATCCTGCCACTGCTAATTTTAGCACCGCTAGTGGAACTTGTAAGCACCTGCTATCAGTCTTTAAAGACAACACCTCCTTCACCAGTCAAATTAATAGGTATGGCCTTACAAATAATGTGATAGTTCTTACTCCACCTACACTACCTAAACATAACAGATCACACCTTCTCTTGCAGTAATGGGGCATGCCTGTGCAGCTCTGTCTGCACTAATTGCAGGGATTGCTGAGATCCACCGAAAAGACCACACCCAGATGGAGCAGACACTGTCAGGGACAGTACTACAGGTGTCCTCCATGTCCTGTTTTCAACTCGCACCTCAGTATATCTTACTGGGTATAGCAGAGGCCTTTGTCACACCAGCATGTAAGCATTCACTCTCGATAATGTCTAACACATAAAATATAAGATCTCTATAAAGTTCTCTAAAGGATCCACAGCGTTAACTATCATGGTGTGTCTACTTCATTCATTTTCTTTCTAGTTGACAGCATCATACCTACACCACACCACTGATATCCTTGAGATGCACAATCACTATTTTCCCCCCTTATCTCTTTACTCAGGCTCCCTCATCTCTTTCTGTCTGACTCCTAGCAACCTCCGAGGCATTTCTTTACACTTCCTGACTCTCTTCTATGGAGGAGGATGCTTTCTGGGAGCTTTTCTGATTCAGTTCTTCTATCTTGTGTCTGGCGGTAAGGCAACGTCCTTTTCTGGCATTCCAGAGATCAAGGCCAGATATCAAGTGAGTGCTAATGACCAACACTTCGATCATTTCTGCTTTCAGGAAACTTCTATCCCAGTACACTCAATAATGGCAATATGGAGAGTTTTTTCTTTATATTGGCAATGCTAATGGCCATAAACACAGTCTGTGTTTGGAGATTATCTTGCAGGTGGGCTATAATTACATTTTTTTTTTTTACTATGCTGTATCACATGCTGCTACATAACATTCTGCACAAATGGTGATATATCAGGGGTGACCAAATCTGCACATGAAGATCTTCTCAACATGCACAGTTCAGAACCAACTGGCCCCCCTAACCATCAGAAAGATGTTTGTTAAATTAGGACTGAAAATTAAACTTTGTATAAAGCAAAATCTCCAGGGACATGGATGTGCAGCCCTGTTGAGGTGAGTAGAGTAGGCTTAACTCATACTGAAGTAGCCAAAGTTTTATAAATAGCAGGCTGAATAACTTATTAAACACAGAGTAAATTATAAAGCTGCAGTCTTAGACTATTTCATTAAAAGAGGAAAGAGATTTATTAGGCTCTAGTCTTTCTGCACTCTTGGTCTGATAAACAAAATGATACACATTGACAGATAAAATGATATCTGGAACATGCGTACCATGTATTAGTTTGTTTATCAGACCAAGAGTGGCTTGTTAAGTTGATAAACCACTGTGTTAAAGACTAAGGGGTTGTGGATGCTCACCCCCCTCCCCTACACTTTATTTTTTGCTCTCTTCAAATCCACCTCTTCAATGATCAGTTGGGGTAATGGCTCACCTCTTCAATGAGCACTTAGGATAACTACACATTCATGCCCTGAACTAACAAAAAACTTTACTACTAACAAAAAAAGGTTACTGTGTCTTCTCTGTGCACTCTGGTAGGAGCAACAACTTCAACTCTGGTAGGGACTGCTAGCTGCTCTAAAGTATGGGTTTATTAGTGTGAGGGACATGTTTTTTCTGTAGACAATTACAAAGCAGGACAGATTCCGTCACTAACATAACATGGCATTCAACAGTAAGGAACCAGCAAGTACGTGGTTTTAAGACAGACTCCTTCCCTCACAAATATTCTTGAAAAACTATACAAAATGAGTATAGCTAACTGAGCAAATGTAACCCACACTCAGCTTATTGAGTTATTGCAATATCAGATGACTCACCTACCTTAAAGATATTTAAAAGCAAATACATAAATCTACTGTCTGACATGGGGATAAAAAAACATACTCAAGTGTAATTTTTGGTTCTTACTACAGGTTTAGATACACATGCATCTCACAAATTGCTTTAGTTTTCTCCCAATTCCAACACTTTATTATCCTCCTCTGTGGGTGTTGGTTTTCACCTCAACCCCATCCAACACCTTTGTGGTGAACTGGAATGGAGAGTGTGAGCCAGACCTTCTCGACCAACATTAGTGCCTGACCTCATAAATGCTCTACAGAAATGAATGGGCACAAATGTCCCACAGAAAGATTAAAACATCTTCCAAGAAGAGTGTAAGCTGTTATAGCTGCAAAGGAGAGACCAACTCCACATTAAAGTCTATGTAGTTGAATGCAGTGTCATTATGCAGTCACTTCTTCATCCCTGATCGGGTGCAGCCAAAAGTAAAAGACGATCAACCTGAAATCAAGAAGTTAATGCATTATGAAAACCAACATCCAGTGAGGAGAATAATAAAGTGTTGGGATTGGGAGAAAACTAGAGCAGTCATGCTCTGTGACTAATTTGTGAGATGAATATGTACCTAAATCTGTTGTAGGAACCAAACAACACATACAATAGATGCATACAGTGATAGAACCTATGAAATGGTGAGCATTTAACTAAAACATATTTACATTTTAATTATCATCTGCTTATCTGAGAGACGGTGAATAACTGTGGAAACTGTGGTGCACTGTGTTAATGCAGCTGATTTTACTGTATTAACAAATGTCTTGTAATTATGAACTTTGAATTGTGTTCATATTGCAGTTTGCATTTCTCTCATGCAGGTACACAGATCTGAGTGCTGAACTTGGTAAAGAAGTGAGACAAAGTCATCTGGCTGAAAAGCTCCTACAGTATAAAGCCTGTCTCCGCTTCTACGACACAGTGGATCGTCCTGAAACTTCAGAGTCCTTGGAAACGATCCTGTAACCTCTGAAAGACGGTCAAAAGCCAAGACGCTGGCGTCACTCAAACATAAACACTCAAAACCACCATCGAATTTGCTACACGTTTCCCCTAGAGATGTGACTATGTGCTATGTGGCTGAACCACTAAGTCTACAATAAAGTTCTTGTAATGTCATTTACGAAGAAATTATTCATCTGCAAAATACATGTATAATTATTTATTTTATTTCATACAGCCCTATTAATCACAAAATAACAGATAGATGTATGCATTGTTTTAAAATGTCCTTGTACATTACATGGACAAAAGTATTAGGACACTCCTGTTTTTCTGGGTTTGGGGTGCGCACCTTACTCCCAGTGAAGGGCTTCAGCATACAAAGACATTTTGGACAACGCCATGCTTCCAATTTTGTGGACACAGTTTGGTTTCTATACCGGCATGACTGTGCCGCAGTGCACAAAGCAAACTCCATAAAGACATGGTTGGATGATTTGGATGTGGAAGAACTTGACCGGCCCCCACAGAGCTCTGACCTCAACCCCATCCAACGCCTTTGTGGCGAACTGGAACGGAGATTGCGTGCCAGACCTTCTCGCCCAAACATTAGTGCCTGACCTCATAAATGCTCTACAGAAATGAATGGGCACAAACGTCCCTCAGAAATATTTTATAAATCTTCCAAGAAGAGTGGAAGCTTTTATAGCCGCAAAGGAGAGACCAACTCCATATAAAAGTCCATGTAGCTGAATGCAGTGTCATTAATGTCCCTGTTGGTGTATGGTCTGGCGTCCCAATACTTTTGTCCAGCCTGATAAACTAGCGGAGAACATCTCTGACTGAACACGCCTGCAGCTGTTGCTAGCGACTGTTCTGTTGTTAGCTTTAGCCAGAGAGGGGGGTGTGTGAGTTATGGACCTCCCCGAGCCCATAAGGAGACGTTTGGGGGATTTTTCGAGAACTGTTTTTGTGGATCCGACCCACTCACAACTTTCGCCTGAGGATCATGTCACATTTCTTAATCAGAGTGAGTTTACAGCCCTGCTATCGACCTGAGCGTCACATCTAAACTCGGCTAGCTTAGTAACTCAGCTAACCGCTCAATACAGTAACGCTAATACAGTGTTTTAAGTGGCTAAACCAGCTTAGCTAATTCAGTCTCTTCATTTAAACTTCACCATGAGCACATCCGTGAAGTATCAACAATGGACTCTGACTGCTCTTCCATTCCGTAGACAGAGAAGTTGTTTCAAACCTGCCTCTTCAGATGTCCCTCTTTTTCAACCTGTGGTTCTTTCCTTTGTGGTGGATCAGTGAAGTAGTGATGCTGCAGCTCAAAGTTAGTAGCTCTGCCTTTTTTCCATTCCAGCTAATTTATGATTATTGTTGTTGTTATTTGCATCGTCGTCACCATCATCATTATTATTATTATTATTATTAATAATGTTGTTGTTATTATAGCAATCTTGTATAGCAACCTCCTAACTAACCTGGATGGTCACCTTTTGTTCTTGGTTTTAGTACCCCTCCCTCCCAGATTACTACAAATTCATCTTGATCACCATTCTAATTTTAATGACCCTCATTGAAGCAATCAGGCTTTACCTGGGCTATGCAGGGAACCTACAAGAGAAGGTACATACTTTAAGTATATCTAAATGTGATGAAGTTATGAACTTGTTATTTAAATATGCACAATGCATTGCTGCAGGTCCCTGAACTGGCTGGCTTCTGGCTACTGAGCCTCCTCCTGCAGTTCCCCTTGACTCTCTTCCTGCTCTTCAATGAAGCTATCCTCATCCAGCCTTTGGAGAGAGGAGTTCATATCATTCTTGCCTTGTTCATTTCAGCAGAGGTATGAGCAGCACATTCATGAGCACCATCAGCAGAAGCTCTCTGAAAGTCACACTGTACTCTTTGATGTTACCTAGTTTGTATGTGTTATTTTGCAGACTCTCTCTGGTTTTGTTGCCCTTCGTGCAATGGTCAGACACACTGAAAGCCGCTTCCACCTTCGCCAGTTCAATGGAATTCAGGAACTCGGAACATGACAACCAGTTCTGCCTCTAAAGAACTGCACACTTTGACATTGGAAGGACCATTAAATGTTTGTGTAAACTATTTTGAAATATTCTGCCCTTTTCACTCAACTAGTTTTGTTATATTATCAATAAATATTTTTCTATTGTATTAAATGTGAGAATTTTTTATTTCTCTTTAAAAAGATTGCGGATTATTTCGTATTATATTAAAGGTGAATATGGGTTTGTTTGGAAAGTATACAAACGGTAACAACGTGCTTTACTGAGGACCAAAAAGTTAGCATCTAGCATTTACCATTTCTTCAAATATGTATCTGGCATTTTAACACATACACACACACACACACTTAAAATCATCAGACCAAGTGACGTGCTTGCTGTCTATGACACAAGTAAAAAGATGTTTCCTTGTGGCTTCAGAATTTTATAAATGCTAGAAAATTTTTGAAAATTGTCTGTAGTTAGACATACATATAGACTCTATACATCATCCAAAATACATTCCACAGCATAAACATGACATCCACACACATATCTACCTTCAGTGAATGTGGTAGAACAGATTGTATGCTTTCTGTATTACAGATGGAAAAGAAATACACAAACTCCAAGATGCTCTTTCTTAGACTGGTTTTCCATGTTGTTCCCTGAAGTGGTGATGATCCTGAGAATTCCGTCTTCAGTCAAAAGAGTTTAGCTTTGTGCTTTTCATTTGACTGTTTCTGCTCCTTCTGGAAAGCATTGGCCCTCTCTGAGAAGAGAAGGAAAGATCAGGGATCAGTCACTACTGAGTCAGCCCAGCACTGGGATACAGAAAAAAGTCAGGTTCTCTCTTAACTGTAACAACTACATCAGTGCTGGGCCTGAGCTAAAAATGAAAAGGTTTTGAGCTTGTAACAAGAAAAAGACAATTTTATTGTAACTTGCCTTCACTGTTAAGGCTGTCAGGTGCAGCAGCATCACCATTAGAAACCCGGTGCCCTGCGCTCCGTCCTAGCAGCTTCCCCAGCCTCAGACCTCCTAGTCCAGCCTGGTCCAATGAGGGCCTGTCACGGCTGTGGATCAGAACAGTATGCTGTAGCGAAAGCTATGAAAGTGAAAGTATAAGTTCCTGTATTCATGAGGCTTCTCAAGGGAAGGAGTGTTGATCTAGGAACTGTTCCTGTCAGTAAAGTCATTGTTAATAGGACAGATCCCAGATCAGCGCTCCTTCTCTGGGCTGCTTAATGCATACAATGATGTGAAAGAAAACCCAAAAAACCTTCTGGCATGCAGGTTAACACTTCTCAGATCAGGAAAAAAGGAGCTGTCCTCTTGTTTACAGAGCTGCTCTGCTTCACTGGACTTCTCAGTACCCGGTACTGCCACGCATGTTGGAGGTGCTGAAAAGACTGGAAAATGGGTCTTGGTTACTGATTACAAATGAGATGTTAATGCCTGAGATGCTTGTATTTTGTTTAATAGTTGATCTAAGCTGCAATTATGATTTTGTTGCATACATTTGTTTGGATTTGTTATTCACACGTTACAACTACAGCAATATAGTTACACATTTTTGTGAGGACAAAATTTAAACAGGAATGCAGTTTTTGCACATCATACTCTTCACTTCCACAACAATAAACTTTGTGATGGATTGCATTAACACTGAGTAAACCGTTATGTCCCATCTCTTTAAATAAAATGTAGACATCTTCTGCCGAGTTATCAATCTACAGAGCTCAAACGGTCTTACTAGTTCTTCAGCCCCGACAACGCTTATGTGAACATGACTAATCTTCACCTGTTCCATTTCTCTTATGATGAGTCCTCAGGGTGCCCATGGTTTCCAGTAGTTCAGGCATGAAGTATTTGTATGAAACGCTGGTTGTTCCTTCTGAGAGCTTCTGCTTGTTGTCAGTGCAAGCTGGGTAGAAGGTGCAGGGCTCCAAGCCTCTCACAGGAAGGAACTCTGGGACAGGCTTGCACTGTCTGTGGTCCGTTACTCCAGTTCTACAAAGTGTGACAGAGATAGAGCAGATCAAAGCAGACAGGTAAGAGGAGATGATGATAAAAACTACTGTAATGACAGAGAATACGGAACATGTTCCAGAAAGCAGCATGAAAAATGTAAGTATGTAATGTGAAAGGAGTACTTGCCGATGCAGTGAGATGTTTGACACAGAGCACCTTCCTGTTTCAACAAAAATGGTATTTGACCATTTGAATCTCATAAAGAACATCACACTAACATGAGTCCTGCATTAACTGGAAACTACCTTTGATGGAACACAGAATTATAGTGCAAAATAATGGATGCACCTCTTGTTCCAGCATGTAGTCTGACATCTGAGTTGAGGAGCAAAGAGTACTGCTGGACTGGAACAGGTGAGAAGCTGTGTCGGACTGCAGTAACCGTCAGTGGTTGGCGCTTTATTTCTCTCTGGGAGTGACGCGAGGCATAAAAACACATCGTCCTTCCTTTTTCTTCTGTTAAGGCAGGAAAGTTCACCTGAGCCATGCTCACCAAAAGTCAACATACACATGACTTTCAAAAGTAAGTCTTTAGAAAATAATTTTATATTTTGTTTTCTTGGGTCATATGTTAAGAAGTGTTTGATAGACACACGACACTGATATTTACCTGTGACAGACTGTCGTCTGGAATCTGTCAATCCTCCACTGCGTTGACAAGCTGCACTAAGAGCCTCAAAATATGGATACTAAATGACACACAACATACATGATTATTATAAATTAAAAAAACACATAAAATGTCTTGTACTAGGGTGCACACTATAAGACCTCTTAGTACAATTCCTTTGAAAACCATTGAAAATGATTTTGTAATAGATAAATAAATGTAAATATGGTATAACTAGAACCCTTTAAGAGTAAGAGTGTACCTTGTTTGGCAAATAAGAGTGTACCTTATTTGGCTTAGGCTCCCAAAATGTTGCATTACCAAGAAGACCAATCCGTGTGGTAGGATGTGGGATCCAGGACCTTCCAGACTGATTTACTCTCACTACTAGTTGTGTCTGAATACAGAAGCATTTACTCTATGGGTGTTTCAACCTGTTTTCATGTAGACAGTCTAGAATATCATTTCATTACCTTTTGGCTCTTGTCGCTTATGTCTTTCCCTGGAGTCACAGTTTTCTCTTGAATCCTCATATCTTCACTGGATGGTAAAGGATCCTGCCAAGAAGTGAGATTCTCAGGACTGACACAGTGGTGAGAAAGTGTGTTACAGACACTATAGACATTGCCCGTTTGAAGCTTACTGTGTTCTTGATGTTTTTGTGAAGGATCTTGGATGCTGCACTCTGTGCTCGCTGCTGCCGTAGTCTGTTCCGTTCTTTTTTGCTCCGCAAATGCTTTTTCACATTCATATTCTTAACAAAATAAAACTAACTTTAATGCACCAGTGCAAACAAAGGAAGAAATAAACACACATGGCACTAAAATAACTGTGCAAATATAACAATTATTATAACTCTTTATAAATTACTCAAATACAGCACCTGATCTGTGGTGTTTAGAAGATGAACAGGCAGGTCATCTGACTCTGTGCTGTTTGATCCACTTGTGCTGTAATGAGCCAGCAAAAGTATGCAATATTAGTGATCTCACTGAAACAGTTTATTTGAAAACCTACAGAAACATGCAGTGGTGCCACTAGCAGTCCTGGGATTTGAACCCACGATCTTCTGATTGCAGGGGCAACTCCCAAACCACTAGGCCACCAGCTGCCCTAATACAATAACATACGGATGTACATACCTATGTATGTATGTATTAGCGAATTAACAGAAAAGCCGATTAGTTGACACGTCGACATCCACTGAGAGAAGTCAACAAGTCGTGTGTTTTTTCCTCTTTGTGTATGCTTGTGTACACAAAGTAATCTCCCCCTCTGATTGACTTACGCAATCCTTGACTTAATCAATTATTACTGTCCCTTCATAAAAAGGGCAGTAATGTTGGCGCGAGGGGAATCTAAAGACAAAACCACAACAAGACGAGAGACGTGGCAGTAGAGGCAGTAGGTGTCTGCACATCGCATGTGTGGAGATACTTCGCTCTAGACACACACTCTAGACACACAAACAGCATGGTGACCTGCACAATCTGCAACTCTGTGTTAAAGTACAATAAAAGTACCAGTGTTCTGCACGGCCATCTGAAACGGCACCGCTAGCCAACATGGCTAACGCTAGCACTGCAGAGAGTCATCCAGTCCAGAGGACGCTGAGTGGCTGCCGTGGCTTAAGCTGTGCCCACTTTCTGTTATGCACTTAAATTTACCAGAAAATTCAAGGTATCAGTCTTTGTGTTGTTTTGTTTAATTGTCATGTTGACTGTTAATGTTACAGAGAACTTTAATAAAAGTTGCTCATTGTTGGACACCTGTGTTCCTCCGCTGCGTCTGTGTGACATCATCAAACGACTAGTCGACTCGACTTCAACTTTGTTGACGGATAAGTCGACCTGAAAAAATCATTAATGCCCTAATATGTATGTATGTATGTATGTATGTATGTACAGTGCCTTGCAAAAGTATTCATCCCCCTTGGCTTTTTAACTATTTTGTTACATTCCAACCTGTAATTTAAATGTTTATTATTTTGTATGTAATAATAAAATGTTTAAAATATTTTATGTGATGCCTCTGCACAAAATAGTCTAAGTTGGTGAAGTGAAATGAGAAAAAGATATCTAAAAAGGAAAATTGGCATGTGTGTATGTATTCACCCCCTTTGCTATTAAGCCTCTAAAAAGTTCTGGAGCAACCAATACCTTCAAAAGTCACATAATTAGTGCAATGAAGTCCACCTGTGTGCAATATAAGTGTCAAATGATCTGTCAGTATAAACACACTTTTTCTGAAAAGGCAGCACAGAGACCAAAGGTAACCCTGAAGGAGTCGCAGAGTTCCACAGCAGAGACTGGATTATCTGTCCATAGGACCACAATAAGCCCTACACACCATAAAGCTGAGCTTTATGGAAGAGTGGCCAGAAAAAAGCCATTACTTAGTGTTCAAAATAAGAAGGCACCTATTGAGTTTGCCAAAAGGCATATGGGTGACTCCCCAAATGTGTGGAGGAAGGTGCTCTGGTCAGATGAGACTAAAACTGAACTTTTCGGCCACCAAGGACCATGCTATGTCTGGCGCAAACCCAACACATCCCATCACCCCAAGAACACCATCGCCACAGTAAAACATGTTGGTGGCAGCATCATGCTTTGGGGATGTTTTTCAGCAGCAGGGACTGGGAAACTGGTCCAAGGGAAAGATGGATGGTGCTAAATAAAGGGATATTCTTGAGCAAAACCTGTGTCAGTCTGCCTGTGATTTGAGACTGGGATGGAGGTTCACCTTCCTGCAGGACAATGACCCGAAGCATCCTGCTAAAGCAACACTTGGGTGGTTTAAGGGGAAACATTTAAATGTGTTGGAATGGCCTAGTCAAAGTCCAGACCTCAATCCGACTGAGAAGATTGCTGTTCACAAGCGAAAACCATCCAACATGAAGGAGCTGGAACAGTTTCGCCTTGAGGAATGGGCAAAAATCCCAGTGGCAAGATTTGGCAAGCTCATAGAGACTTATCCAAAGCAACTTGCAGCTGTAATTACCGCAAAAGGTGGCTCTACGAAGTACTGACTTTAGGGGGGGTTATGCACACTGAAGTTTCCGGTTATTTTGTCCTATTTGTTGTTTGCTTCACAATTAAAAAAAAAAAAAACTTCAAAGTTGTAGGCATGTTCTGTAAATGAAATGGCGCAAACTCTCAAACAATCCATTTTAATTACAGGTTGTGAGGCAACAAAACATGAAAAATGCCAAGAGGGGGTGAATACTTTTGCAGGCCACTGTATGTATGTATATTGTTATACAGATTACTGTTTTTGTTTGTATAATTACTCATTTAATAAAAGGTGTTGATTTTTACCTTGACTCAAAATCTACATCAGAAAGGCCCTCCAGTGAGTCCACATCCCTACCCAGCTTCTGTCTAATCTTCTGCCTCAGCAAAGCCCCCAACTCTGTTAGGCAGTGTGCAGTCTGGTGAACAAAACAAGAGACAAATTATTTAAACTAAATTTCAGTGTCTTTTGTGCTGTGTCACATAACAGAGAGGTAAGAGTGGAAAGAACCTTGGTCTGATCTGGGTCACAGAAGTCCAGTAAGGTGTCACAAAAGTGGTAGCCCATAGACTTCAGGTCCCCCGTGGAGAAATGCGTCCCTTTCCTGTCCCCTTTAAATGAGAAAAGACTTGGTTGATTAACTTCCTATGGCATGATCCTGCAATCCGGTTGTAGGAAACTACAGCACCGCACATTTTCGTTTGTTGGTTCTCTGGTCCTGATAATACAGGGGCCTGATAATTCAATGTTAAACAGTTTTTCTCCACTGAAAAGTTAAACTCAATGTTTAACACTTCTGAAAGACCTCATCAAAGGGGAAAACAACATTTCTGTAAATAAGCTCAAGTCTATTTCATTCACACAGAGAAACAAGGGCATATGCCGGTATACATAAACAATGTATGAGGTACATGATGTATATCGTACCCACTAGCCCTATTCTCAGTTTCCCTGTCTAGCTCCACTTACTGCTCTCTTTTTCTTGCAGTCTTTTCAGTGTGTTTTTGACTTTATGAGCTCTGCCATCATCACCCCCTTCATCACTGATCAGAACTACTGTTGTTTGAAATGATGCACTTTTCTAAATGATTTTAAACTATATAACGATTCTTTTCAAACTGATTATGTGGCTGGATTTTTTAATTTAAACCAATAAATATGCAAAATATGCCAAAATTTTAGTACAGTGTGTAAAAAAATGAAAACAGTTCCAATAGTTTTCAGCCCCTCGGTTTACTATGAACATCTCTCATTTGTCATCTTTTGTGGAAATCACTGGCAACGGTCAATACTAGGTATATGGGTGCATCCAATAGAGTAACATGGGTGGGCATAGGTGCAGGGCTTATGCTATGGACACACTTAAAGACTAAGCATTTTTCTGAGTTTATATACTCAAGGGCTTGTAATTTTTGTTTTTTTGTTGCTGTTGTTAGAAAGAGGCATGGCAGTTGTTGAAAATGTTCTGCTGGAGAATATTAATAAAAAACAATAGTATAATTTATCAATAGTACATTAACATGATGCCAATTTATCATACTAAATGGAATTTAATTTTGTTTGTTGCTACATCTCAAGTAAAAAACGTTTTTAGGACCTAAAAACATTAAATAAATAAATACGCCCTTTAAGTATCTATAGGATTCCTGGTTAAAGTTAAGTGAGATCTATAACGGAGAGGAGACACTGAACAATATAAAGTTCTGATCTTCCATGATTGGAACTGAACTTGAAGGGGTTAATGTAGCTTGACACATAAAAAAAAAGTGTGAAATCATGTACAGGGCATTCCTAGGCTTTTACCTAAAGTGGAGCCTCCAAAGGTCGACTCCATGGTATAGCTGTTTCTGATGCCCAACCTCCACATTACAATACGGCTAGTGCCTTCTTTGCTTTTCTGCATTTTGAACTTACAGCTCCTGAAAGAAAACTAGACCAAACAAGTGTGCTGTATTAACACCACATTTCAGGACATGACGAATCAATGTCCAGGTTTTTGTCGTGGTATTAGTTACATCTAATTGTTACAACTGAGAAAGCACGGTCATAACTTACCTTGTCCCTGGCATTCTTGCTCATCATTAGAGGAAAGATCTGCTCTTGAAGATGTAGTGAGCCATTGTTACTATCATTGCAACCATACATGAACACATTGTTTTTTCTGCTGTGGCCATGAAAGTCACAGTAAAGGACTACCTCTCTCTCAGCAAGCAGCCTAAGGAGTTAAAGGTAAATTAGTAGACCTTATTTCTATCAAAATATATTGATTAATTGGTTTGCTCAATAAGTGTATGAAGTGGTTTACCTACCGCTTCACCATGTTGCGTGTGTGCCACACACAGGGAAAGGTGTCCCGCAGTAGAGTACGATAGTTGCGGTTCAGGTCACAACCAGCCAAAGAGCAGCGGTAATTTCCAACCACAACCCCATCAGGGTTCAGCATTGGAACTACCTGCAAATAGTACATTGACGCGAAAAACTGTGCTATTCTTTGGTGGTATACAAGGACAACATCATCACATCATTCATTTTACTTGCTTAGTAAGATCTGAAGAGTAAACTACCCTGCAGAAGCATTTCACAAAGCCATTCTCTCACCTTAAAGATAAAGGTTTCCCTCAGTAGCCGTGCATCAGGTGAGTCGCTCAGTAGAAAATCCAGGAAGCCTTGCATCATCCATGACCCATTAGTCTCACCTGGATGGACCCGTGCTGTCACTACCACTGCCCGCTTGCTCTTCCGCTCTTGCCACATGGTACAGGGTGCTGTGATAGTCATGGCATACACTGCATTTCCCGCCAGGCTGCGGCACAGCACGCGCACTTTGCAAAAAGCTGCCAGGGTCGGGTTGGAAATTACTCCGCGCAGGTAGCTCTGGAGATCCGAGTAGGTGTAAGGGTAGCAGTGGGCCAAGTAACACGTATCATTGTCATAAAGAAACTGAAGTGTCCAGGTAAGGGAGTATAGTGTCTTGCCATCCTTTTCACTGTTATTGCGGTAGTACCTTTCATAAAGACACAACATAGATCAGGAATGCATACTTCACTTACACTACACTGAGTGCAACTCACTTAACAGCCATCTGAACTCACCGAATGTTGCTGCCCGCACGGCGCCAACCTTCTCCTTTCATCCAGGCAGCAAGCTCGGAGTACAGCAGTGGCCGCATGCCCGTTTCATACAGGCTGCTGGATTTCATCAGGTTGACGATAGTAAAGCGATAGGTGACTCCTGCCTTCATGTTCCTCACACGAAAGTAGAACCACTGTGTGTGCTTCGTGGTGTACATGTCATTGCGCAAAGTAAGCTCATAGTCATGAAGGCCACTGAAAGAGAATTTAGCACCCATTACCCATTTAAGCTGTGTGCACAAAGTTCAAACATTAAATGTATATTCTCAAAAAGCACAAAATGAGAAAATTTTGAAATGGTGTTTATATTTATAAAAGTAATCAGATGCATTTCACAGAGTTCCATAATAACATGCTGGATCCACGCATTGTTGCATCTCTGCATGTCCAAACTATTTTGACATGTGCACTACTAAACTTTGCCAGCTCTGTCAAACAAAGGGACCTCCGAGAAATCAAGCTGATCTTTGTTTAACCAAAAGCCTGCCAGAATAATAGATATCGTTGGATATTCTGACACATGGTTCGTATGTGACGGATTAGTGTGATGAGTTAGTATTTATACTATCTAGCACATGGCAAACCCATGCTCTTGTAGTTAGATATGTTGCCTTTTATGTACTAATATCTGTATAAAATGCTTTGCTGGACATCGTTGTACTCTGGACCATTCTGCGTGTCAGGTGTTCGGAGAAAGTAACAATAAAATGTATTCACAGTTTATAGTGCGCCATTGTGTCCTTGAATGGAGTGAGTACCTTTCCTAACTGACATTAAAGCATATATATCCCTTGTTTGATGTGGACTTGAGATAGATTCCCACTCACAGACATTGTTCAGTTTGCAGTTGTGGTAAATTACTACTTTGTAGCCGGCTGTGATCAGTAGCACTTTGGTTACATATTTGTAGTGCTGCTTCATGTTCCATGTAATCAGATAGTAGAAAACAATACTGTCACGTATGTGATCTGTGGCATGTGACAGTGAATATTTTGTTATTTGCTATCCATTTTACTGTCATTCTACATACACACACACACACACACACACACACACACACACACACCATTATATTGACCGTTGCCACAGATGTTTTTGTAAAATCACTAAAGCTGATTTTCCAGTGCGAAATGTCTCATACATGAGGGTATACAGGAGGACATTTAAAGGTAGTGCAGGACTATCTGGCTGACATCAAACACTATAACTTATGTCGAGGCTTTTTAGGGTTTTGCTTTGATGTGTCAATCAAAAACTGAGGCAATACAAAGTGATAAATACAAAGTGTTGAAGGTGGCTTACTCACACTTGAACTGCTTTTTGGAGATTACCACTCTCAAATCGGGACTCGAAGGACAAAGTAGATGTTTCTGGACCGTTGGCACGGGACGTGACATTTTTTGTTGGCTCTCTGCGACCACCAACACGAGAACGGGTGAAATATGAGGTCTTCGCTGCTTTACAGAAAAACAAAAACATCTTAGGAACATTCTACATAGACAAATAAGAAGGCTACTGTGTTATAAATAATGAGTTCAAACAAAACAGTTTGAAAAACAAAATTGTTCACTCTGTGTGACACTTACATGAGTCTATAGAGTAGACAGTATTTCCTTTTTCATCTCCAACTGGCATGGGGGTGCGCTCATGGCCTGTCTGTTGGTAGAATGGCTCTGGTTCAGGAGGATCCCATTCTATTACAACACACAGGCAGACAATTAGGCAAAGTAATTCATTTGTTCAGTATAGCAAAATCAAGCTGCAAAAGTAATGAAATCAGGCAGCAGTGTCCCTTTAGGAAAGAAGACCTTAATGTACCAGCGACAAAAAGATACCTATGTGATCAATCTTTTCACAGATGACTTCACATTCAACAGGCCAGCGAACACCCTGGAAGGGACTGGAGGTAGAGGGGATAGTAAAGAGGTCTTGTGGTTCCCTGAGGCGAGGGACAGGCCGTCCACCTTCAAAATCAATCAGAAGCTGCCTGGTCCTGAGGTATTTCGCCACATTGAACAAGACTAGAAAGAGGCAAAATACAAGAAAAAAACAATACAGTAAAAAAATGGCCATATTTTTACCTGTACCCCACATCACACAGTTCACACTGGAACACAGACTTTGGCAGCAAGAGTAGAAATTTGAGAAGAAAACTCAAGTGACTAGTGAATTAACTGTGTAATGGAGAAGCGGTCAACATTCACTCAACTGGTTCATCTTCTTTTAAACAGTGGCCTGTTGTAAGTGTCTGAATTTTTTATAAAGGCAGTAAATTCCAACTGGGAATTTGTTAGGCACGTTGAATGCGGTGTAGGCCTCACCTAACAGTTAAATTACAGAAGCTGTTTGGTAACAACAAAGTTCAATGTATAATTAAACAGAAGATGAAATGAAACAAATACCTACTTTTAAACTGTGGAAAATAGGGAGACAGAGATGTTTGGAAATATTCATGATAGGTCTAGGCTTAAAAATGGACAGATTTTAAACAATAATTAACATATTTAACAAAGTTTTATCTAGAAAGGTTAAACTATTTACCTGTATAATAATGGACATAAAATGGTAGTTGTAATGGTAAGTATACATTTGTCACATGTGAACACACCACATCACAGCACACAGTGTGAACATTACAAAATTTAACCCATTCACTCGAGTGCCAGTGTTGCAGCGCCTGGGGAGCAGTGTGTGGGGACTGTACCTTGCTTAAGGGTACTTCAGTGATGCCACTGGCAGTCCTGGTATTCGAACTCATACCCTTCTGATTGCAGGGTGCTCTGGCAGTCATGGGATTCAAACCTACAACCCTCTGATCACAATGGCAACTCCCTAACCACCAGGCCACCAGCTGCCCACCTTTTTTTCTTTTTTAATGATGTGCCATACCTACTAAAATAATTGCTTGTAACCTCAGGAATACAGATAACTTATCTGAAATGTGTTCACTTTACTGGAGATAAAGAAGAGTAACAAAACTTACATTGTCCCTGATGTGGTTCTGGCTCCTCCTCCAAGTCTGTGCTGTCGGCAGGTGAACGGGTGGTTTCTTTAACTAAAGAGTCATGGGTAACCTTCCATGTTCTACGAGATGAGACTTGTGTCTGAAGAGATGATGGACCCTGGCCTAGAAAGCAAAATAAACATTCAAGCAAGTACTCTGTATACAACACACTATGCAAACTGCTAAATGTTAACACTGCACTGAACATTTCATTTTCAGCAGAGACTAGAAACCTTCTTCTCCTCAATACAAAAGGCAGATATTCAGGTTCATCAGCATAAGAGCACACTACATGTAGCCACAAATGGCTTGCTTCACATGGGCACTGAAGCATACTACTACTCGTTGAAAGAATTCTGAGGCTTGTTACAAAAGGAACAAACACTTACCAGTAAAAAGTCCATAATGCCTCAAGTGCTGCAGAATGAATCTATCGTAGGGATCATCCAGGGTCTTTTAATAACAGCAAGAAATTAGAAATCATATAATAAGACAGTTAACAAGTGAATCGCTTTGAGCAGCATTGTCTGTTACAACCACAAGAATTAAACTTTCATTTAAGGGGAACATTAAGTAAAGTGGCCCCCTCTAGCAGGCATGAGCCCAGTACAGTCTAAAATTGTTCGTGAAATTGTTTCTCTGCATTCGACCCATTCACCAAGTGAAGCCAGGAACACAGCGCCCGGGGTGCATTGTGTGGGGATGATACCTTGCTCAAGGGTACCTCAGTGGTGGCACTAGCAGTCATGGGATTTGAATCCATGCCATTCTTATTGCATGAGACAACTTCCTAACCACCAGGTCACCATCTGGCCCATTAAAGGCAATCTCCACTTTTATTAAGATAGCAGACAATTAATGGATAGTTGTTTTTCCTATTTTAAGTATAGAGCTTGTTAATACATACATTTACACTTAACTGCACCTATAAAGACAATCTGACATTCACTATCACAACGCATACGGATATGTAGCTTGCCACTGAAAGTATTTACTTGAGACAGATAAAGATTTTCGTATTTTTAAAAGTATAAACGGTACGTGGACGAAAATTTCACTTGCCTGCATTTCATTTGGCAGTTTCCAAGGGTGAAATTCACTGGAAATCTGGATGTGCCCGTTCTTCCCTCTCGGTGAGCTGAGTAAATGTTAGCCAGCTAGACTTCAAGATGTACGTTAACATAGGACGAAGGTTTAACCTTAAACCTTTCTAACTTTTCATGTCCTGCCAAACGCATGCTGCTCACTATGAATTACAACTAAAAAAAAGCAATACCACCTAATTTTCAGCTGTTGACTTCAGTAAAACTTATCTTTGACTCACTAGCTAACACAGAGGTTAACTCCACTTTTTTATAAAAACCTTCTCGTAGCTGCTAAGCAACTTACGTCATTGTGCCGTCGTTACTATGGAGACCAAGCGTACTTTCCGTGGAGTAGATGTAAACAGATCCAGAGGGGCTGTACTCAGCTTGAACTTAACGAGGAGAAATCAGTACATCATGCAAGGACTGGCAAAGAAGGTACGTGCGCCTGATCAGACAATCTACTGGAAGCGATACAAAGCGTGCATTTCCAATATTAACTGGTACTGATTTCTCTTAAGACTGTATAGATCTGGCGTTTGTAATGTGCATTTTGTAACATTACTACTCTTGATCTGAGGCCTCTACTTAAATCACACGATGACTATACATACAACAAATGTGTCCTACACTCTGTGGACAAAAGCATTGGGACGTCTGGCCATTACACCAACAGGGATTTTAATGACATTGTATTCAAACACATACTTTAATATGGAGTTTCTGTGCAAATGTGTGCCCATTCATTCTGTAGAGCACTTATAAAGTCAGGCACTAATGTTGGACGAGAAGGCCTGGCTCTGAATCTCCGTTCCAGTTCATCCCGAAGGTGTTGGATGGGGTTGAAGTCACGGCTATGCACAGGCCAGTCAAGTTCAACACCAAACTCATCCAGCCATGTCTTTATGGAGCTTGCTTTGTGCATTGGGGCCCATATAATTGTGTCCCATATAGTGTATCTTAGGTAGTAGGTGCATCTCATAGGTTCAAAAAAATGTATTGCTCAAACATCTACCGTTTAAAAACCCTGGGGATTTAAACAGCAACCTCATCTGATTTTAGATCAGCCAGCCACCAATCATATTTTTCTAAAACCGCTACACAACTTCTAAACTGTACAGATGGAAAAAAATTTATTCAGTTTTTACAACATAGAAAACTTCACTGGACCCCATCCCTTGTCAAGTACACAACTACACAAAACACTCCAGTGAGAGATGTACAAGTGACACTGCAGTAAAACAGAATAGTTTGAAGTGTTGATGAAAACTGAAGCAACTGGCACATTCACAGACGTGGCTTGTCTCCATGCAGATTCACTGAAGAACATGGTACATTGTTAGTCCACTTAGAAAGCATTATTTAGCATGGAATGCTTGCAGCCAGCATGGTCATTCAATCTAATGAACCACAAAACAAGCTTAGGCTAGAGTTCTCGTCCAGAGCCTAAATAACTGATAACCATACATTATTGTCCTTCTTCATATAGCTTTATCACAAATATTCCAGGAGGACAATGGTGACAGAAAAAAAAAAATCTGTTGCACAGTGGTTCTTAAAATGTTCCTCCAAAATAGTGTACTGCTCTTCAGCAGACCAAGTTGTCAAAAAACAGTGTAGGGTATTGGGGTTGCGTCTCCTAGGCTTCAGTGTCAATATTTGGAAAATCCCTTAATTGACCCCACAGTCATCAGACTCTCAAGAAGCCTCAAGAATCTCAAAAGTAACATCATAAAACTGGGCACAGTTCATATTTACCATGGGTCCCAAAGTCAAACTCTGCTGAAATAAAAAAGGCAGTTTTGAAAATGAATATTTTAGATATTTTTTGATTGTGAGTAAGTAAACAATATGAAATTTAAAAAATACTATTTACACTTGGGGCCACTTTACAAAAGCAAATAAACATTCAGTTTGATCTAGTTCATCCGATAGGACCAGGATGAAAGCAGACAGATACAGTCCAAGACAGTCCACTCCAGATGGAAGCGTTTGAATTGACCATGTGTATGTTACGAACTCTGCATCATCTTCCTCTTCTTCAGCAGCCTCTCCCTCCAGTCCTCAGGCAGGGCCTCAAAGTTGGCATTCTTTACTGCCTTTCCTCTGCAAATGTAAGAAATTAATGACAGTCAGAACATTCCAATAAAAACACTAAATGGGTAAAAAATAAAGAATAAATAAGAATAAAAAAAGGTTGAAGTTCTTAATGAACTTACGTGGCGAGTTGTTGCTGTTTCCACTCTTCAATACGCCTGTTGTTCAGTTGGTCTCTATCTTCATCACTAGAACTTGACTTCTCCTCCTCGTCTAATTCTCTTTGAATGCTCTGCCATTTTTTCACCAAAGATGGCATCTTTGTCTTACTCTTTTTCGTCTAAGAACAGAAATTGTATGTAAAGCATTATTTGTTTTGGCAAGCTTTTCTGTAGCATCTGCCTGGCTACAGAGTTAGTAAAGCAAGTCTTACAATAAAAGGAAACCAGGACTTAGACGCTTGTTTTTGCTGTGTTCAAGTCAACTCAGTTCCTGATGGCTTCTTTCCCAAATTCATTATCATGAGTCTGAGACTGCTTTGTGAAATCTTGTAACACACCTGTCCGATGATTAGTTGTAATTCCTTGAACTTTTCACTGGCATATTACAAAACCAATCGCACTGACAGGAAGGTCTTCACTACGGCTCTTCTGCCTTTCCCATTTGAGTGTTTGTCATCCCTGAGAATTTTAGGAAGCTTCTTCAGCTTCACCTTTATTATGTCTTCCATAAAGCTTCTCCCAAGCAGTGGCAACGTCTTTTATAATGATGCCAGGTGCAATTACACAGCAAAGGGCAAAGAAATGCATATAAAATTATGAAAGAGTTTGTTGATAGAAACAATAAGACACAAAAAAATGCATCACTTGCTGTAAAAGAAAAAGCACAACTGCAATGTTCTCAAGCAGTGGTCACCAACACTGATTTAGAAGATCTACTTTTATGGGACCTGCAGGTTCTTTAAAATTAATTAACTGAAGTGGCTGACAGGATCAGATGGATTACTGCGAAGAAATGTCAGATGTTGGCTGGAACTCCCACGGCTGGGAAAGCTGATCTCCAGGATGACGGTTGTTGACCATTGCTCAAAAGACTTAAATACAACCAATACATTAAGTCTTATTATTAATAGTTTAATAAGTAAATACGTACATAGGCTTGCAAATGACTACTACTCAGTGTCAGTTACATGCAAATAAACTGAATGTGACAGAGCTTTTATGTTTTTAAACATTTGATTATACTTGTGTTCACATTTTTAGGCACATTATGTATGTAAACATACAAAAGGGGGATATGCTTTGGAAGTACATTTAAAAATGTATGTCCAAATATTTTTTCCACTCACTGTAATCAGAAATATTTACTCTTGAGGCCATTTTACAAGAATTAATCACCTTCCTCAAAATATCTCAGGAAACTCCATACCAACCTTATCTTTCTTTAGCTTCTTAGTTTTATCCACAGGCATTTTCACAGATGTTTGGTCAGTTGGCGGCTGAGGTGCTGGAGGTGGAGGTTGGGACGGTGGGACTGGCACTGCTGGAACTAAAGTCTCTGGTGGCAGAGGTTGTACAGCTGCTGCAGGCATTCCCCAATAAGCATTCACAGGTACTGTGAGAACATAAAATTATTATTACTGCTTATCATTCATGTCAATAGACAAAAGAAAAATTCTAAAGTTACACAATATGCAAAAATATGCTCTGACTGTTGACAAGCATTAATGTACATCTTCTGTCTCACCTGAACTGGCAGCAGGCTGGGTATAAAGTATGGGACTACTCCCAATAGTGATGGCCTTGTTCGGCTGTGCTGATCCCGGAGCTTTCCGCTTCTGAGCTTTAGCTGTAATTCCCTGGGCCACTGCTGCTTCACTGGCCTGGAAAGACCACATGTTTTACCCAAATGCACACTAGAACACAAGGAAAGCCCCATTTCATTAGAACATCATACACATTATACTTGTTAAAATACACACCCTAAATTCTTCTGTTCCAGGAGCAGGTGGCTCAGCATCCTCATCTTCCATCTCAACCTCCTCAATCTCCCCATCATCACTGAGGGGTGGAGGAGGGGGTGGGGGAGGCGATTCCGGTGGTGGTGGAGGTGGAGGTGGTTGTTCTACAGGAGGAGGTGGAGTTTCTGGAGGAAGTGGAGGTTGATGAACAGACCAGTAGGCCTGGGTTTCTGCAAACGATGTTCCTGCTGAAACAAACATGCCATGTTTCTGCTGTGACAATGTCTGCAGTTCATTTTAAATACTGCATACAGCATATCTAGCATGCACCAGTTTTCATCAAAATACAAAGTTATATACAGGTGTAAACACTGCTTACAAAGAAAAGCTGTGCAGAGTATGGCTTGCTGTCTTGATATCTTTCCTCTCTCTCTTTTAAGAACTAGTTCATTAACAGATACCTACCTACTAAACCACTAGGCACCTCAGAAGGCAGATGACTTTCCTGGACAGTTGTAGAGGGTTGAGGAGGCTTGGCATCCTCTTCTTCTTCCACCACTACCGGAAATTCCCACTGGGAGGCATTGGTCCGATCGTTCACATAGAAGTACCGCCTATGATCTCTAGAGGTGGAGAAACAAACACACAACAAGGTCTTACCAACTGGGCTCTAAACTGAGTTCAAGAACATGAGACCCATGGAGACTTAAAGGAAGCGGGGGGTCTCTAGTTCCCCATTGGGGGAAGGTTGAGTTGGACTTTGCTTTAAGCCCAGAAGATTAGCCAGATTGGAAGGGGGACACTGGTGCAGAACCCACCTTATTCTCAAAAACAAACAAAAAATGTTATGGCAAAACCTGAAAGGTGTATTCAACAACAGCCACAGCAATACTCACACAAAAAACCCACCCAAGATGCCTTTAAGACATCTACAGCAGCAGGTAAAAGAAACAGTATTTATACAATCATCAAATGGTGCATGGAAAAGAAAACAGTAAACAAAGTAGATTGGTCTGACCTTCAGGCTCCAAGGACAAGGCACCGTCTTCGCTTTAACTGATGCTTGCGTGACACGCTGCTTCCATGTAGTCACTCTGTGTCACTCATTCTCCCATCATTTTGGGCCAGTCCTGTAAAGTTCAAAGCTCTTGCACGCGCAAGCACCTTCCTAAGAGCTAATGAACCCTTCTGTCTGATTTTGGGGGCGAATGGGCTCATCTCTCTGGGGCTCTGTTGCTGACAGGCTGGCTCTTTACAGACGCTCCCTTATACCATAACTTTGTCTTTTTCTCCTCGTTTGGTGATATTCCCCAATACTACATGAACCAGTCAGGAATTTGTCATGTAGCAGAGACAATGTAGTCAATCGTCACATGAGTGGGATGGGAGTAAAAGTTTTTTAAGGAGGGGGTGGCGTGATAAAGATGTGAAAGGTAAGGAGCGCGTACCTGTCCCAGTGGCAGGACCAGCCCTTGGGAGTGGCGTTAAGTTCGTAATGTTTTATGTGCTCAGCAGCTTCCTGCAACCTGCGACGAAGATAATTTCCACTCAGAGCACCCTCTCGCCAATCTGCGATCCGCGTCTAAAGGAAAGAAAAACCAATTACATTAGTGAAAAGTCCATGTTATATGCAGTCCCAACAATTCTGGAAGCCTGTAAAAACATCTGAATCTGAAAATGAATGATGGATTGTGAGCATCATATGCCCAAAAGACAATAAAGGCAATATCAACTCCTTGAAATCAAGGTTACAAAATATAAACCCCACTGAGCTGAAGTGCACTTGCTGTAAAAAAAAACAAAAACAAAATCTAATACTAAATACTAAAACAATACTAAGACTTACTCTTACCTCAGTTTGTAGCAAAAGCAGCTGAAAGTTAGAGATGACCTTTTTGTTGATTCCCAAGAACTCCATTTTGCTGGTTAAAGTATTTGCAAGCTCTCCAATCTGAAACTGAACAGAGCATAATGTGATTGATATAATGTATTATATTAACCTGTATTACAATTTGAAAATTTATAACATTTTATGCATTACTTTGAGGTCTGTTGTCTCCTCCTCTGGGACCTTGGGTACAGACTTGTCCTTCTCCACTTTTTCTTTGTCTTCTTGCTTCTCAGCTGCTTTTAAGAGTGCTGAAAAAAATTCAAAAATCAGTTTTAAAATCTATGTAGATGCAGTGTCTGCCCTGATATGTAGCCTGGCTTCAAACACATTCTGCAGCAAAACGTTCACTGAAACTGTAAACCGTAGTCATACTTGCTAAACTGGTAGAGCTAGACTGGAGCCTTTCATGCATAGAACGACTCATCTTGTAAAACATGGCCAAGAACTTAGTTTACATACATTTTTACAGTTATTCTGACCAAAAAAAAACAAACAAACAAAAAAAAAAAAACCTACTGTTATAAACTACAGTTACAGCACAGCAGCCACTCTTGATTGCCCAGCCCATAAACCTTCCACTACGGTACCAACAGATAATGATGGCAAGGGGGCACAATTGGATAATGGTACATTTCACACAATATAAGTAACACCACTTATGAAATACACAAATATTAGGTCACAGACATAATAGAAGTTGCACTTCTATTAATACTGATGAGGAGTGGTGCAGAAACAAAAATGTACATGTGAAAATGTGACACTGCATCATGTAGAATGGGCATTCTATTGTGATACAGTTGTGCTCATAAGTTTACATGCCCTGGCAGAATTTATGATTTCTTAACCATTTTTCAGAGAATATGAATGATAACACAAAAACT